>MU185001.1:55321-78395 GCA_016904865.1 Pissodes strobi | reverse complement strand
ACCTTACGATCCGGGAAGATTTTTGGTGGAGGCGGGTATAGTAATATTTGCTGCCTACTAGCTCTAGCAAATACCCATTTCACGGAAACTTTATTCTTCGTTTGCTATAAACTGCATATACTGCGAATATGTTAGGGTCTCCATCACCGATCTCCATATATGGATAAGCACAAAGCGATCCAAATCATACTGATTCATGCGCCTTCAGATGTAAACAAAAGAAGGTAATTCTGAGACTGCGCAGTTTCAATTAACAGGTTATCGATCGATTCCACGTGCTTCATCACCGCATGGCCGCGAATAAGCGACAGGTCCGGATTTTAAGAAGTTGGAAAAAAAAATTTGCCATTGTATATATTACCAAAAATTTAAAAGCATGTTGATAGATGATATATTTAACACAAAAATTGCAAGCCATTGGTTTTTAAAAGAAAAAGAATAGACCAACCGATAAAATATACAACTTTTGCTATTTTTTCCGAATCTTGCTTTATTTTGGAGAGACAAAAAAAATAAAAACTATTTCTTTCCTCGTCTCTGGGCGACACAAAAACCAATTAAAAAATGTAAAAATATGACAGTAAGTATATAATTATGTTTAAGGAATAAACCATTGATAGGTATGCAAAAAAAATACTACCAAATATTTTGATACCTACCAAATTTTTACATTCTTTATATGTGGCATGCATTTTTTTTGTTAAAAATATTAACTAGTTTGCCCAAAATGATTTTATAACCAAGAAAATTTGAATGATTTATACTATAAAATCTGGTGTAACACAGACGCAGCACTGAAACTTGTAAATTTTCAAATATACATATTTTTTAAAATCATCCCTTTGATTCAAAAATATTAAAAAATGGAAGCATCTCCTAATAAAACCCTTTTTATATGCGTTTGCCTTAAATTTTACTTTCTCTTTAAGTTAGTCTCTTTAAAAGAGATTTGTAATGTTAAAGTATTTTGCATTCACACATTACATACCACAATCTGTAGGCAAGAAATACACCTTTTTTAGTTTTTTAAAATATGATTTTTTATTGCATTGAATAGCTAAAATAACTTTGGGGCAAAGAAAGGTTTATTAAAACAAAACATCATGATATAAACGTTTTATTTACATTAACTTACATTAGGTAGTAGTAGTAGTAGTCTATTTGGAAAAAGCCAATAATACAAAATATGTAGGTAGTATGTACCAAGATACAAAATTCTTTAGACTATACACACGTCTAAATGCTCATGAAAACCTAAAAACATTTAAGAGTAATTAGGAAGATTCCTGAGAAATTAAACTGATTATTTTTTATTACAACAGTGAAAAAAAATCGATAAGTATTTTTTTATTTCCACTAAATATGAATATTACGAGAGCTATGCCAGTTTTTAGTTTTGTATATATAGATATACTATGCATGGTGTGACGTAATAATTCATGTGTATTGTGACGTCATAAGCACATTTCAAGGCGTATCTGCATCGTTTTTCGCCTTATGAAAAAAAGAAAAAACACGTGTCCACTTAGTTTTCATGGGCTATCGAAAGATTGATGAAACTCCCTCATTGTTCCGTATACCTGTTTCTGCTATTTTAATAGATTTTTTTTAAAATATTTTACAGACTGTTCTATAGGTTCAACATAGAAATAATCCGTGGGGGAAGCTTTAACATTTTTTTCCAATTTTTACTCCCTTCTTTTATTTTTTCTTTACCTTTACAGATAGAAAAGACATACAAATTATACTTTAGGTCACTCACTACACTTTTCTGTCCTAAATTTTTAAAAGAAGGGGGTAAATATTGGAAAAAAAATTAAAGCTCCCCCACGGATCATTTCTATATTATTGAACCCATATATGTAGTATGTAAAACAATTTTTAAAAATCTTTTAAAATAGCAGAAACAAGTATGGGGAACAATAATTACCCATTTAAGTATCTAAAAAAAACTGTTTAGAGCATCAAAGCTCCTCAACAAAGTAAATTAAAATACATCCTACCTATAAGAATTCAATACAAAATGATAAAACTGAATAAACTCACTGCTATTTATGCATCGTGACAGTAAATAAACTCTTTTTAAGATATTATTCCCATATTTTGTATGTAATGCTGCAGTTATCCTTAAAAGAAAATGATACTTACTTAAAATAAGAAATCGCTGGTATTCTACCCTTATTTTGGCAACACCAAATCAAACACCGTTGAGTATTTTCTTTGATCTTGGCAGTTGACGCCATTGTCTTTTAAGGTCTTTTGTCTTTAAATCATATTCCTAACGTCTACACCAATTTATACACTAACAAAATACACTAATAACGAATTATTATAATAATAAACTAAACTAGATGTTCAGGAGTAAATTAGTTATTTTCAACGAAAACGATAATATAAACCACTCAGACGCACGTACGTACTTCAATAAGTGAACGAAACGAAACGCCGAAACCCATTACGGCAAACACAGAAAAAAGAATTATTTCAAGCGCAAGCAACAAGCAAGGTCAGAGAAATTTGATAATATTTTTAATTACCGACCTGTAAAAGCTATATGAGCTGATTTCGTTCTGTTGCTTCTCGGTGTTTGTGCGCATGAGTAAAATTATCCTATTTTCAGTTCTGTCCGACGCAGAACCCGTTTTTTTTCCCCATGATTGGTACGATTTTTCGACGCTTGCAGACGGTTTGTGCTTATCCATATATGGAGATCGGTGGTCTCCATCAGCTGGATGAATCCACGATGTCCACTGCAAATCTTCTTTTTGGGAATATCCCCCCGAGCCCTACCGCCTGACGAGCCCTGGGCTCACAATGTTACATTTGTATTTTTGTCACTTCACGCATGGTTCTACGCTCGCCACGGAGGCGCAGCCAACAAAAATTAACCTAGGGCAAGCCCAAAATGAAGAAAAAAAAAACTTTTTACAAACATATCCTAAAAAAAACTGTCACGGGAATCGAACCGGAGCGGCCATATCAGAGACGCAGCATTCTAATCACCATAGATAAATATTAAGGCGGCTAATCACTAAGCCATGAGGCTGGCTGAAAGCAATTTGCTGGACCATAAAAGGCGCGTTCGGGATGCTCACGCCATTCACTCCGTGCATACCTAAAATACTCCAGCCGTTCTGGTAAAGCTATTCGTGCAAATGGAGTAGCTCTTTCAGCGTTCGACTATTACGGAGTGGGGTAAAAAGAGTTTACTCTAAAAGTTCCACCTCGCAGAAGAAAGATATTGGAGTGAGCTTGCGTAGTTTGAGAATCGAGCGAGAAGTGTCATTTTCGATTTTCATTTTGTGTCTTGTTTCTTGAGAATATAAATTTTGTTTGGGTCATATGTCACATGGCCAGTGTGGTCCAAGATTATAAAAATATGGAAATAAGTAAATATCCGCATTGTCCTGTTGTAAACAAGGCAGGTAACCCCGTTATATTTGATGGGTCATAGGTACTATGTAACAAAACATTAATAAAACTTGTAATTGAGCAAACATTGTGTCCGAATTCTCTTAAAAAAACACTTTTCCTAAAAATTAAAATTGAAATCAGAAAACAGCTGTCTTGAATCCGTCAGTAATCTGTCGTTCCCAAGTCCAACAACTTCGAATCGTTCGACTCTACACTTTGACTCCATACGCTCCAAGATCACGTGCCCGAAAATCCACTCGTAATCCACTCCAACTCCATTTTAATACCCGAACCCAGCAAAAAACATCTATTTGTCAGAAATGTGAAATGTGTTTATAATGCCCAGGACTTGTCAGGCGGGAGGACTCGAGCGGATATTTCCAAAAAATAGATCTGAGATATACACTTCTAGGTTCTAGGTGTCAGCGCAAGGAGAATTTCGTACCTATCAGCAAACTCAGGGGTTGAATGCCTACTGAGCGCGTCTCCAGGCGGCGGATAGGAAGGGGCCAGGAGTGCCATCAGGCGCACCTGGCCTGCCGGGGAATAACGGCGGCTGAGGGTTATAAATCACCCAACATGCCGCCCGAACACCCGGCCGCGGACCACCTCACGGCACGTACCGTAAACCGCCTGGCTCGCAATGACCCTCGACGAGGTAGCGGGCTGGGGGGCACGGGGGCCTTGGCTTAATCGCCTGGGCCAAGTGGATGGGAACCACCATAAAAACCCCCCCAATACCAAGGTTTCTGTCGGCGCCGAAGGGATGGATGGCTGAGGGTGTATTCAGCCGATAGCCGACAAAACTCGGGACACCGGGCACACCCCGTTTTATCTCTGCCTTCTGGCCAAGTGGGGGCTCCTTGGCTGGTGACTTTTTATGTCCCCCATACTCGTGGGATCAAAAATGGATTCAGATAAAAACAAACAAAAAGAAAATGGGGGATCCGAAAAGGGTCCTCTATCTAAAGAAATGCCCCCCTGTAAGGCGGGGGAGCAATCGGGCTCCTCAAGGGGACCGACCGCTACCCCTGCTAGCAGCGAAGGGGGCATGGGCTCGGGCTCGGCCACGGGCCCCCACCCAGTGTAATGGGGTCCCGCTCTAAAAATGGAAGCGGGGCTCAGAAAAAGAAGGCGAAGAGGAAGAGGCTCCTGGCGGCTGGACTGACAGCGAGCTCGTCCTCGGCGCAGACTCAACCTGGCACGACGTCAACGGAAGGCTTCGTAGGGGGCACTCCGGAAACGGCGGGCGGGAAGAGGAAAAGGAAGGTCGGCTCAGGGGCCAATCCGAAGGCACCCGGGCAAGACCGGCAGAAGGCGGGTACCAAAAGAGAGGAACCCGCGAAAGAAAGTACGACTGTGAGTGGCTCCACACAAGGGGCCCCGCAGTCATACGCTCAGGCGGCCACAGCGGAGGGACCGAGGATCTTGGTGGGTCTTCGGGGGCAGGAAACAAACCTGTCTCCCGAGGACGTGCTGAGGTTCATCGGGACCCTAAATCGCTGGGTAAGCCTCAGCATTATGAGAGGAGATGTAGCTCCCCCGAGGATCCGCACGATCAGGGTGTGGCGGGGCCATATCCTGATCATTGCGAATGACGAGGAATCCAGGGGGTGGATCCGTAGGGAGCTGGTTAACGTCAGGCCCTGGGGAGTCGCCAACCTGGTTGAGGTGGACCCGCAAGGGTTGAGGCTTAGGAGGGCGGCGGTCTGGATTCCTGGGCTGGGGGCGGATGTCTCTGATGAAGCGATAGTCCGCTGCCTTGAGGCCCAGAATGGTCTGGACTGCCGACTCTGGAGAGTCTGGAAGAGGACGACGGAGTAGAAGGGCTCCAGGATTGTGATGGGGGTGGACGATAGGTCCGCTGACACCATTGCGTCCAGGGGCTCTCTCCTGTTCTGCTTGGCGGTGCAGGTAAAGGTAGCTTTGGCTGCACCGGGGTCGAGACTTGAGGAGGGGCCAGCGGCTCCAGACGGGAGCTCTCCGAAGGAGGGCCCCGAGGATGAGCTCGCCATGGACGTGGATGTGGGGGCCTCTGAGGCTGCCGGTCCTTCCATGGTGGGATCACCGCTGGCCGCTCCTCAGTCAGAGGTTAACGTAGAGGTGGGGCCCCCTCCCCCACAGAGGAGGAGCTCCGTCAGTCTGACTCAGACTGAGGGGCAACCTTCAGTATGAATGAAGGGTGGGCGGGCGTTGACCATGTCCATTTTACAGATAAATCTGCAGCATAGTAGGGCTGCTACGGCCCACCTATGCAGGAAGATAGTAGAGGAGGGTACAGCAGTTGTACTTATCCAGGAACCTTGGATTGTTAAATCCAGGGTAAGGGGGCTGTCCATGGCGGGATCTGTGTTGTATACACCGGATCTGACTATGGGGGACCCCAGAGCAGGTATATTGACAGTGGGACTGGAGGCCTTTTTCCTAAGGGATAAGGCTACTAGGGACCTGGTCCCTATCCTAGTCAAGATTCCTACAAGCGTAGGTGTACAGAGGGTGGTACTAGCGTCAGCGTACTTCCCAGCCGAACAACCCTGCCCGCCGGAAGGAATCAGGAATCTGGTTACCTACTGCGAGGAGGTAAATACTCCACTCCTGATTGGATGTGATAGCAACGCGCATCACATAGTGTGGGGCAGTGCTGGATCCAATCGGAGGGGGGAAGAGTTGTTGGAATTCATTGCATCTGTAGGGCTGCAGGTGGCCAACAGAGGGAGTGAGCCCACTTTCTTCACTACGGGACGAAGCTCGGTCATAGACTTGACTCTGTGCACCAGGGATTTGTTCCCGGATATTACGAAATGGGGTGTGTCTGTGGAAGACTCGATGTCGGACCACAGATACATCAATATAGAACTGGGCCCTTCCTCAGCGAGAGCTGAGGTAGTTAGGAACCCCAAAGCAACCAACTGGGACCTCTATAGGGAGGAGCTAAGTTGGCGTCTAAGGGACATGCCGAGGAAGTACCGGGCCTCCGATGAGCTGGATGACGCCGCAAGGTGGATAGGATCATCGATGGCCGGGGCTTTCGAAAGCAGCTGCCCCGTGACTAAGCGGCACAGTAAAGGGAAAACTCCTTGGTGGAATTCCACTCTGGAGAACCTTAGGACACAGCTGAGGAGGCTCTTTAATAGGGCTAGACACAGCGGGGTGGATACTGACTGGAACCTATATAAAGAGGCCCGGGGACAGTACAAAAGAGAGCTGAGAGGATCGCGAAGGAGTGCCTGGAGGGCCTACTGTGGAGGGGTATCCCAAGCCCCGGCCGCTGCTAGGCTCTGCAAGGTGCTGTCAAGGGATCCACTCGTCAAATTGGGCAGTGTCCGTAAGCCAGGTGAAGGCTATACGTCGTCACCGGCGAATACTCTGCACCAGCTACTGACCACACACTTCCCAGGCTCAACAGCCATGGGCCGGGGAGGTGATGGCGGGGCCGGGTTTAGCATTAGAGCTGACTATGGCACTGCCAAAAAGATGGTCACCTACAATAGGCTAAGGTGGGCGATCGAGACCTTCGCCCCGTGCAGACGACGTCGTGATTATGGCACAAGGTACCGAGGTGGGAATATTGCAGAGGCTTCTGGAGGAAGCACTGACAAGGTTCTCACAGTGGTGTAGGGATAACGAACTCAGAGCGAATCCCAGCAAGGTAGAGATGGTCATCTTTACCAGAAAAAGGAAGTTGGAGGTCTCTCCCAATATCGCGTTGGAAGGGACCCCTCTTGTGGCGAAGAAATGCGTCAAGTATCTGGGTGTCTGGTTGGACTCCAAACTGACCTTTCAGGAACACATTCGGCTCAAGACCGCGGCGGCGCTCAGTGCTCTGTGGGCTTGCCGTAGGGCGCTGGGAGGGACCTGGGGACTTGGGCCGAAAACTATGCTATGGATATACAGGACGATAATCGCTCCGATGCTCATGCACGGATCGGTTGTTTGGTGGCCAGGATCCATGAAAATGGCGTCCAGACTAGTGCTGGACAAATTACAGCGACTTGCATGCCTCTGCATCACCGGGGCTATGAGGACGGCACCCACAAGGGCCCTGGAGGTGCTGGTGGGGTTGCCCCCGTTGACGGACCGGGTGAGGCACGAGGCAGCCAGGGCGGCCATGAGATTGGCTGACGTGGGGATGTGGAGGGACAATGGATCCTGCTGGGGCCATTGTGGTCTATGGCGAGGCCTGTCTGGGGACCTAGCCATCCTGGGTATGCCAGGTGACGCGATGGTTCCTGAGATAGGCTTCCCCGAGGGACTAAACTTCCTCTTCCCTACAAAGGAGGACTGGACGGAGGGAAGGATGGGAACCTGGGATGGGCTAGTCTGGTTCACAGACGGGTCCAGAATGGGAACACTGTCCGGAGCAGGTGCGTACTGTGAGGCTATGGGGCGGGAATTATACGCCTCACTTGGCGAGCACACTACGGTTTTCCAAGCGGAAATTTTTGCGATCATGATGGGGGTCTGGGAGTCGTTAAGGCTCAATGTCGGTGGCAGGAGGATTTTCTTCTGCTCTGACAGCAAGGCCGCACTCATGGCGCTGAAGTCGGTCCGTACGCGCTCTCTGTTGGTAAGGGAGTGTAGAAGCTGGCTGATTGAACTTGCAAAGCGAAAAAAGGTTACGCTGGTCTGGGTACCGGGACACTCGGGTGTACCGGGAAATGAGACAGCCGACGCCTTAGCCAGAGAAGGCTCCGCACGCGGATACTTGGGGCCTGACCCCTGTGTGGGGATCGCCCAGTGTGTCTGCGAAGGAGCTTTGGAGACCTGGATGGATAGTCGGGCGGAGGAGGTATGGCGGACGGCTCCGGGGATGAGACAGACGAGGCTCATGATACATGGGCCTGCGAAGAGTCTCGCCAAGGGGCTGTTGTGTCTACCTAGGAAGGAGTGCAGGGCCCTGGTAGGATTCTACACCGGGCACTGTAGGCTTAGACGGCACCTGACCCTGCTGAGAATTGCAGAGGAGGCGGAGTGTAGATGGTGCATGGAGGACGACGAGACTCCATACCATCTACTTACGGAATGCCCCGCCTTTGCGTGGGCAAGATTCAGAATCTTTGGCGTGACGTCGATCGAGCCAGATTCAGTGCGTCGTGTTAGTCTGAAGAAGATGCGGGCTTTCTTAAGGAGGACCGGCATCCTGGAGGTTCTCTAATGCGGGCTGGGGGCACAACGGGTCCAATTGGTGGCCTAAGTGCAAGGCCCGCTAGGGGCCACCCCTTCCATACTGATACTGATACTGATACCTATCAGCAAACGAAAGAATGAAGAACTAGGCAGATGGAAAATGTCTCTATTGTTGTCCCATACTTTTTTTGTACTATGATTTCTATAACAATTTAGGATAAGACAAAAGAATGAATATGCTTTGTTTTTTATTTATAATTTTTAGGAATAATAATAATAATAATAATAATAATACATATTTTTTGATAATGATGCGGAGTATTTAATTCAATTTATCACTATATTTTGTTTTGGAATATCAGTACCGCTATTCTGCCATCATGAAAATCCCGGATCGTGACGGGATCGATATTTTAATCAACGATATTTTACTGTATCGATACTTTACTTTTCGATCCATATCGATACCTAATATCGATACTTTTGAGTGTATCGCGCTTCCCTAGTTCCATGTTCCATTCACCAACCGCGTTCTGTAATTCAATTGAATCTACCGATACCACCGACCTCCACCGATACATGTACCGCGCTCCAACCAGAGAGCTTATAACCAACGAGAAGCGACAAAAAGCCGTCGGCATATTTAACAGCAAACCCAGTTTAGAATCGAGAAAAATGTATGGGGCATGTTGAGAATGGTTTTACACTCAAAGAAAGAATTAATTTTGGTGTAGTAAAGTAGATTAAAAAATATTTGATTTATGGTTTAACATATTCAGTGGCATATAAGAGAGGAGAGGTTGAACCTAAATGAAACATGGTGGAATATTTTTGTTGAGATTATATGTTTTTTAAATAAATTTAAACATTAGTTAATTAAAACACTAAACCAACAAACATTATGCCTATAAAAACTATATTCATTATTATCAGTACTATATCAGCTCCTAAAGAAGTTGTTCATAGGGGTGACAACTTGCCCTGGTTTGATGTACGTGGAACTGAAAGAGAAAGCAAAAGAAAGAGACAACGCAGCGCCTATGCTGATTTTAAAAAATGCAAAGATCCTAATCTCAAAAATAATAAGTGGGAATTTTATAAAATAGCTAGAAATCTTTTTGTTAATCTGTTTAAAATTAAGAAAAAACAGTACTACTATAATAAAGCAGATAAAAATAAAAATAATAGTATATTAATGTGGAAAACACTAAAAACACTAGTAACCGGAACTGACAGAGCATTTACTCAGAACAGTATTAACTTTTCATTCGCGGGGACCCAGTTGATTGCAAGTAGCGAACAGGAAATTGCGGAAAGTTTTTATGCTTTATTTTAAGCATTGATGAGATAAGAAGCACAATTCCAACTTCAAACCCATGGTCACCAAACATAATGCCCGGTATTGATGGTCGGTCTTTTAAATTCAGCACTTTGTGTATGAACGATTTAAAAAATATTGTCAACTCTCTAGAAAACAAATATAATAATGAGGATATATTGAATATCAAATTTCTTAAAAGCTCATTTTCACATACTGGGTCATGTATTTTTAAAATTTGTTAATACTTCATTAGTAGAGGGTGAATTTCCAAATGAACTAAAAACTAGCTTAATAACTCCTATACCTAAAGTAGCTAACAGTGCTAATTGCTCTAACTATCACCCAATTAATACATTACCTGCAGTTGAAAAAATATTGGAACGTGCAGTATATAACCAACTTTATGCTTATTTTAGCTGAAATAAGTTATTGTATATTAATCAGTTTAGGAGTAAACATTCTTGTGAATCAGCAATTCAGCTGACTGTCTCCACTTGGAATGAGCTTATTGATCAGGACTATTTTGCCCCAGCAGTTTTCCTAGATTTTCGCCGTGCATTCGAGACTGTATTGACCGCGACATTTTGTTACAAAAACTTAGATATTATGGCATCGGGGGTACAGTACTAAATTGGCTGCAAGATTTTCTGACGGATAGATATCAGATAACTAAAGTAAATAATGTTAAGTCAGGTAAAATGATAAATCAATTTGGGGCATCTCAGGGTAGTGTATTGGGGCCCTTATTGTTTGTTATATATTTAAATGAAATAAGTCACTTTGTCAATCCGAATTTCTTAAATTTGTTTGCTGATGATTCACTTATATCTTACAGCGATAAAAATCTAAATGTAGCAATAAGAAAAACTCAGAGGGAATTAGAGGGAATTAAGCAATACCTAAATATTAATAAACTTAAACTAAATGTTGATAAAACTAGAGCTATGATCCTAACTACTATGTAGAAATATTCTCAAATAAATACAGATAGATTAGATATATCTATATATGGTTCCAGAATTGAAATTGTTACGAAATTTAAGTATTTGGGGTTTTATATTGATAACTTATTGACTTATAAAGATCACTTTGAATACATTAGGGAAAAAATTGGCACCAAACTATTCTTCTTTTCTAGAATAGCAATGAATCTCTCAATGAATACCAGATTGCTTGTATATCAAACCGTAATACAGCCTCATTTTCATTACTGTTCTAGCCTTCTTTACCTACTTGATAATAATTGTAAAGCATCTCTACAAAAATTACAAAATCGTGGCATGAGAATTATACTTCGCTGTAATCGATACTCCTGTGTTACCGTGCCTTGAATGGCGTTCAGTTGGAATCTCACTTAAGTATTATACGATGATTTTTTTTTATTTTACATAATCTCCTACCCTCTTATTTAAGACAAACCATTACCCAGGCCAATGAGGTCCATAGTCATTTTACTAGACATAGCACGCATATTCATATAAGAAAAACAAACCTCAAACGAACTATGAATTGCCTATTTTTTTTAGGTGTATTAATGAATATAATAAACTACCTACTACTGTAAAAAAAGTAACAGTCTTGCTGCTTTTAAACGTGCACTAGCTGCTTGCTTGAAAGAATAATGTTATTGGCTTGCGATATTACATTACATTCTCTTTGGCCGTTACAGGGTATTTATTGTATTATATTTCTTTTTTTGTATTAGGATTAAGTTATCATTGTATAATTAGGATGTACCTATTTGAAATATATATTAAATAAAATAAAAAATATATATTTGTAGGAAACTTAGACAAAAAAATAGATTTATACACTATACGTGATATAAAATTCTTAATTTTCTATTAATTTTCGAGCCTTTGCTTTATTTTCTTGTGGAGTGTCATGAAAAATTGCCAAGTCTAATATTTCTATAGACTTAGTATTGATGAGTAGCTCATCGAGATCTTCCCTACAATTCATATTTTCCGAATGAAAGTAGCTCTGGAAAAACAGTTTTCGAAAGGCCCTCTCAAACTGAATGGGTGTGGGATTGACATTGTTGCCACTCTGTTGACGTATACTTCCAAAAAAATTTTCAATTCCAGTCTGTATTAATTCTTCTCGTTTTCAGATATTTGAAATTTGACTTCGACAGTTTTTTCCACAATTTCAGTACCGAATTGATAGTTATTATCCAAAAAATTTTAAATTTTATATTTTTTGCTACATCCTTATTGTCTTTATCCACTACTCGTAGTTCCCATAAAAGTGATAGTGCTTTTTTCATGAAATTCAATTGAAATTCTGATCCTAATTTGTCGAGGTTTTTATGACAAATGAATTTACCATATCAAAAAGATTGTTGAAAAATTCAACTACTTCAATGGTTCCTATGGCATTGGCAGGCAATGCACCTAAACTCATATAGGTATTTAAGCCACTTGCAACACTGTGACTCAAAACCTGGCTAGCAAGGCTAACTTTCATCTTCTCAAAGTTTGACGGAGAAATATGTGAATTTGTTCATTCCGGGGCACACCTGTAAAACTGTTATTTGTCTTTGTTAAAAAAGTCCACAATGTACATCCACGTTGTCCTTTTGTTTCTAAAGTAAAAACTATGTTTTAATAGATTATTTCTTGTGGCCTTTATCAAGTGACATGGGTCAAATATGTACACCAGATCCCTATTTCCCATGGTAACCTGGCAATTTTCTGGAATGACTCCCAATGAATTTGCTAACTCTATAAAATTAGCTCCCATATCACTTGAGATACCCTCAACATATAATCCTGCTTTGGACATTTTTCTACACACTCCTCCATAATTGGCTTGAGTTCACAAGCTTTCAGTTGGGACCCAATAAAAAAGTATGCAATTGGTTGTTTCCAAGGAGAGTAGAGTCCTCTAGCCATAATTTAAAAAAAAATGCGTATAGAATATAATGTCTTCGAGGCCTACTATTTCATCCTTTCCTGTATTATAGTATGAATTTGATTTCAGGGACATTTCCTCATGGATGGATTCCTCAAAAGCGTGTTTTGAAGTAGATGGTTTTGCCTCCATTTCTTTCTTCTCCATTGGGAAAATAGATGTACCTGTAAACGAAAATAAAATGTCTTAGCTTTCAAACAGTATGGAAAAAAACATTTTTACAAAGCTAAAATGGTAATTGAGAGCGAGATTACCTAATGAAGATTCTGCCTTCATCGAACTTTCTTTGGAATTAGATGCTTCTTCCTTTTCAACGACCATTTCTAAAAAAGAAAGAAACATATTATCAGGCAGTAATAAATTAAAACATTTTACCTACGAGCGTGTGAAAAGTGATATTTTTCACAGCCATTTCGGTGTGAAAAAGGTCACTTTAACGCACTAGTGTGAAAAGTGATTTACTTTTCGCACTAGTGTGAAAAATAATTTACTTTTCGCATTAGTGTGAAAAGTAATTCTGAAAAGTTTACGTATTTCGAAAAGTCTTTTTTGAGTAATTAAAAAATGACAAAAACTGAATATAAATAATTTTATTAAAACTTTACAAACACAATAATATAACATATTATGATATATAAGATATCATGGCTTAAAAAGTTTACCACGCAATTTGTACAATTAGTTAAATTAATCTCCGACAAAAATTGTTGGTAGAACACTGAACTTCCGATCGAAGTATTCATAGTCAAAACATCTTCATTAGGCTGTGTACAGTACAGGTAACCTCTTTTTCTCCTAGTATCTTCAAGGCTGCTTTTCGTTTATTCTCCACGGAGTTTTCTACATACCCCTCGGCTACAGTGGCCGACTTCCAACCCCCATGACGTTTGAGAGTCAAAATATCTGCTCCTGAGTCTGCTAAGAGCGAATCAGATGATTGCCGAAAGCAATGTCCTGTATAGCTAGACGGGTCAGGCAATCCAAGGAAAGTAGCTATGTTTTTCGGCATAGCTCCAAAAGTATTTATGCCTATGGACAGTTTTATGGGCACGCCTTTTCTATATTGGAAAAAGAATCGATTTTTGGTAATGCCTACAGGACGCAGACGCTCATACTTTCGAACAATCTCCACTAAATTAATTTATTCAATTGAACCACCACTAATAACAAATTCTCGACAGGTTTTCGTTTTAGTATCAGGTATTTTAATTAGGTAAATGTCACCTTTGTCTGTGACGTCTTCAATAGTCATCCGACACAGCTCGTCTCTCCTACACCCTCCTGTGATTCCAATGATTAGTGTGACTTTCATGAGCAAAAAATCGCCATCGTTGGCCCTTGTTAAAAAAGTTTTGACATTTTGTTTGGAAAAAATTTTAGATTTCTTCGCCTTATAACCTTCCAATTTTCTTTTCAAAAAAGATATTAAATTATTGTACCTGCTTATATCAATGTTTTTCTCTTTCGATAGCATTGTCCTTAACATGGAATAATGACTCCAAAGGGATGAAGACTTTTGTTGTGTGGACTTCTGCCGGAAATACGCTAGTAAGACAGTCTCGGTGAGATTCATTATTTTATTTCCACTACACCACTTTTCGAAACGTTTATATGCATTCTCATATTGGATCCTTGACCGGGCCGGTAGAAGCGAATTCATGGCTATTCTCGCAGATTCTTCTACGTCTGATGAAGCTAAATCACTATTTTCTATGTCTGAAGAGTCCATTCTCTCCATTAGGTTCTTGGAAATAAATTTTTGATGCAGAATTTTTCGAATTACATACGGTTTGTCAACTTTACTGACATAAAAAAACAATTTGAAATAAATAACATAGGATCATCATGATGATCTAATTGTTATGATAATCAAAACGACAAATTCAGATAAATAAACAGAAGTAATTTTAAAAAAACCAATGTTCATTATGCTCGTAGAAAAAATCTTGTAAGACATACGTGTGAATAGTACGTTTAAGGCACTCGTATGAATTGCGGAACGAGCGAAGCGAGGCAAGAGTATTTTCATACTCATGCCTTAAACGAGTACTTTTCACACTTATATCATCAATAGCTATTATATGTTAAATCATTATGTTTTTTTCGTAATAATATTTTATTATATCTACCTAATGTATTCACTAAAGGGCGGAATATATGCACTCACATTCGATGAAAATATGCGCATATATATGCATCGTTTTGTTTTAAAATATGCATTATATTTGGAGCGATATGCAATAATATGCTGTAATAATGGGCCGACATCCTTTGATTTGGGAAAGTCAATAATCAAATTTTGCAAATTTTAGAAGAGGGCTATGACACAATATTCTTTTAAACGTCTGGGCATCTGAATAATACTTTTGACAGTTCGTTTAATTTAAAATAATAATATGGTTTTTATCGTCTAAAATCCATTTTAAAACGATTTTAAATGGCAAAACTGTATAAAAATCTGAAAATTCGGACTTTTTTAGGACGATAGCCGTGGCTTCGGACGAATTGGTCGTGGATTTTGAAGCGAAAATTAATTTTAGATTCAACCGTCCATTAAAAATAAGTTGTGCTATGGATCCAAATGTACTCACCGTTCAGGATCTCGAGGAAAAGAGAAAAAGCTCACTCCTCTGCTGGTTTTCAATCGACATCCCCGAAAGGCACAACTGGTACCAGACATATTTATAATAAAGAATTATTAGTAATCAAGCGACACAACTCTCAAATACTACCACCTCGATGCTCGCCGCAGACCAAACGTACTCAGACTTTCGGCCTAATAAACAATAACATCTGTTCGCAGCGTGGCCTGGGTTTTTGATGTAAAAACCAATTTCCCCCACGCATGCGCACATGAAATTGGTTGACAGGCTGTCGCCTCTCGGTGGTTATATATTCTTTGCTCCAACATTATATACGAGTGTATACGACAGCTTTGCTTTTGGCTGCCATCAAGGTCGAATGTTACAAACCTACAAAGAAGGGGGATTCTTTGTGAATGTATTCTCGGAAGCACATGCAAGCTGCTGTATATTTCACTTTTTGCATGGCCCTCCGCTCGCTACCGCTCGCTACGGGGGCCCAAGAAAAGGAAACTAAGCAGGGGCTAACCCAAACGTAACCCAAGGCATATCCAAAACAAGAAAAAAACCGTTTGTTAACCAAAACTAACCCAAAATCAAGAAAAAAACTGTTTAGAAACTTAACCGTAAAGAAAATAAAAAAAGCAACGGGGTTTGAACTCGGGCCGCCGCCGATAGTCGCCGAATTGAGACCTAACCATGTAAACCTCTAGACCACGACGGCTCTTGCTGCAAATCGATTGCATCGGGAAGACATCGAATGCAATCGCTCGTGTCAACGCCACCTACACTAGATGGCGTTGGAGACGCTTTTACCTTGATGGCAGCCAAAAGCAAAGCTGTCGCGAGACACTCATCTTTATATAAGCGTCTGGGTGCACCAGAATGGACTTGAACCTTTATTGGAATAATGCAAAATTCCGCGCATGGGCGTGCGTAGTGCGTGTAAAGCTTTTCGCATGCAAGACTTCTAATTTTTGGTCAATTGCTTCCAGAGCCTGGTGGTCTAGTGGTTAGATGACTCCGCTTTCTTTCTTTCTTGTTTGTTTTATGGCACTGCTGCAAGGCAATTTGCCAGCACGATTAGGGGGTGACCTCGACGTTGACTGGCTCTAAACCATATCGTGGCCACCAATAATATTGCATTAAACTCTTGCGTAACGCTGAAACTTGTCAACACTTGGTTATTATTAGGTCTGTTCTAGCAGCGATTTCAAACGGTTTCAAACCGTCCGGAGTTTGCGCATAACGATATAAGCGTCGCTTATATGGCTATGCGCAAACTCCGTACGGTTTGGAACCGTTTGAAATCGCTGCTAGAACAAGCCTATTATTACTTTTAAGCTGACTAAATTTTAACGATGAGGGGGCTATAGTCAAAAGCGATCTTATCGTGCGGGTCCAAAGGTCACAATTTTCAGTAAAAGCTTCATTCGTGGCAGATTTTGCGTGTAAAATATGTCAAAGGAATGACGTTTAATGAAAAATGTGACCTTTGGACCCGCACGTTAAGACCGCTTTTGACTATATCTGGACAACACAACATAGGAGATTGGACACATATATGAACAGTACACAGTACACCTACACATTGAGAATCTGGAAGCAAAAAAAGGATTACAAGTTGAGCATTATAATTTAATTTTATTACAATTCAAGAACTGAATGATTAAACTGGTTGCTTGTAAGCATGTTTAGATATAATCCCATATATGGAAATTGGTGCAGGAAAGTGCATATTGATGAATTCATTATACAAGTTTAAATTTGCGATGCTCCTAATAGGGCATTCAAAAAACTCTCTTTGAGTTTCAACTTATGCAGAAATTCACCAGTCAAACAATGCCCTGTTCGCATTCTAATAACGGTTGTTATATGTCGTCTATCTACATAAGGCAAGCATGAAAACCATTTTTTGCATGGAAATTCCGATTGAACCTTTAAGTATCTATAATTTTTATTAAGCACCATTGCAGACCAATGTTCTGAAAATTTTTCTTTTAAGGTTGCTTTAATGACGTTAGTAATTTCATTGGGATCTAAATCCATCGCTTTAGGTACATTCAAGATTCTACCAACATTGGCTAAAGTGTCCGCCTCCATATTTCCCGGAATACCTGCATGCCCTGGGATCCAGGCCAGCCTGATATCATACCCATTCTTATTCGCCTCTAGAATTAATCTTTTGGTTCTCAATGTCCAGAAATCGGTTTTAGCACTAAATAGGTTATTATTAATTTTTTGGATGGCACTTTTCGAGTCGCTGAATACAATAACTTTATTTATTCTTTTATTAATGATGGTTTTTAAAGCTTCATGCATAGCGATTGTTTCCGCCTTGCACATACACAAATTATCATTAAGCCTGGATGAAAACTTAAATTTCAATTCTGGAATGAATATTCCAAAACCCACTTTGTTATCTTTTTTCGAAGCGTCTGTATAGACAAAAGTATATACCCCTCGATACTTATCCATCTCCAAATTAAACCCTTCTTTTATCATTAATTCACCCTTTCTTAGATTTGTCGCTAAAAGTTTTACTATCAAATTTTGAAAATCAATTTCAAAATAAGGGAAATTTGGAGTTTTGTGTAGTATGTTACCGAAAGGTAGAAACCATTTAACCATCTCAATTAAATAGGTCGCTTTTGATAACTCTAAAACGCCTTTCTTATGTAATATATATCTGCGACTATTTAAAATAATATTCAGAATGGGATGGTTTTGAATACTTATAATTTTAGATAAATATTGTACAGTTAACATTCTCCTTCTCTGTTCCAAATCAAGCATAGAGGCTTCCGCAATCAACGCCAACCTTGGAGTAGATCTCATATAACCGAGACAGATACGCAGCCCTTCATAAAATATCATATTTAATTTGTTTAGACTCCTATGACTAACCGGCTTCATAAAAATCGATCCAAAATTCAAATGAGACACTACCATAGCCTGAAATACTACCAGTAAAGTTGTAGGGTTAGCGCCCCACCAAACCCTAGAAATTGCCGGTGGCATTATCTTTCTAGGCCCTTTGGTAAACCACATTGTAAATTTTTAATCATAATATAGGCAATATCATCACATACCAGGGGCCGGCAGCTTTTTATTTTGCAAGGCGCTATTTAGTTCATGAATGTTAAAAGGTAGAAAGTCATTGTCCAAATTAGGGTGTTCCATCTGGAATTCCGGATCAATATTAAACGCCGCCATCCTATCCAGTATAGCGATTTTCAAGCTATCATTAATTATGTGGTCTTTAGAAGTATTTTTCGCGATATTAGAAAACTTTTTAATTTTATCCCGAACATATGAAATATCAGAATCTCTATTTAAGGACTGACAAAAATCAATGAATTTATTCCTCTTTTTTGACTTTAATTTCTTTTTTGTGATTGCTGTTATCTTTTTTGCTATAATGAAGTTATCAGACGTTGGAAAATTATTAAAGTTTGCAATAGCCTCTTTCCTTTCTCCGACCCATGCGTTACACTCTTCGTCCCACCATGGGTTACTAGTCCTGCCAGGTACGCCGCAGCATTTATTAGGAATAGACTCAACTGCCGCTGAGTTAAGAATCTCTATAAGTTCATTATAGTTGAACATACCATCCTTTAATACAATATCAGTGAGCACTTTATCATGAAAAAGACTCCAATTAGCTTTCTTATAATTTTTTAACAGATAAGTACCTATACGAGAACCCTTTAAATGACTAATATTATTAGATTGTATAAAAAGAGAAGTAGGAAAATGATCACTGTTCCCATTATCGTAAATGACTTTCCAGGTGGAACATATTGCTATCTGACCACTGGTCATTGTTAATTCTACTGCACTCTTTTTAGCGTTGGAGTTTTGAAATAGGATATTAGAACCATCATTCATTATAACGAGATCCTTATTAAGAATGAACTCCTCAATAATTTTCACACCTTTGTTGGCAGGTGCTTTATCCCATAAAGGATGATGTGAATTTAAATCCCCCATAATGATTACTTTTTGATCTGCCGAACTAGGAAGAAGAGAATATAAAAAGGCCAAATCGAATGTTGTATCAGAGCTACTATAAATGTTAATTATAAAAAACTCCCCTATTTTAATAGATATATATTGTATTGTGTCGGACAAAAATTTATTAACCACCGTGTAAATAACATTACTTTTAATGCAGGTTGCTACTCCCCCGTATCCATCTGGCCTATCCTGACGAATAATATTATAAAATTTTAAATGAAAATTTTGATCTGGTTTTAACCATGTTTCATAAAGCAATAGAATATCAGGATTTTCTTCCGATAACAATTTACATATTTGAGTGAACACTGCGAATATTCCATTGAATAATCTTTAAGTTAGCTTTTTTTGCCATGGATCAATGCATAGAGTGGAGAGTGAAGCAAAGAGATGTTGGTCGCAGTGGAAGGAGTCATTAGGAATATATCGGTTAGTGGCAGTATTTTTTCTGTAAATATCAAATTCTAGTGTGTTATTATCGTTCCTAATCACTAAAGTATCCAAAAATACTTCATAAGTAAATTTAATGGTGGGGAAACGGTTGTTTAGTTTTGTTACAAAATCTTCAATATTACCGAAACAGAATTTTAGCACTCGACGCGCGTTTCGCTAACCATGTTAGCATTATCAGGAGATGATTAAAACAGTTTTAATCATCTCCTGATGATGCTAACATGGTTAGCGAAACGCGCGTCGAGTGCTAAAATTCTGTTTCGGTATTGTGGATAAAACTGTTTTAGTGCATGTTGCCGACGGTTCCAAATCAAATCAAATCAAATCAAATCAAATCAAATATGCTTTATTGTTAGAAGATTTTCTCTCATTAACAAAGCTGTTTAAAAAGAAAACTTAGCACTAATTCATACATTCAATTGTAATTTTTAAATTCTTACATACAAAACAAGATTAAAATGGTAAAAGTTAATATATAAAACAAATGTAACAAAATAAAATTAGAAGTCAAAGCATTTTTCTTTCAAACTCAAACTCAAAGCATGCTTTATTGTCCTATAACATATAGTGTTGTAAACAAGCTAAAAAAAAATGTGGTCAACAAGTAGAGAGGTGTGTCAGAGAGGTGAAGATACGAAGTACAAATAAAATAAAACTAACATACATTTGGCTATGGAATAATAAGGAACACTGTATAGGAATATAATTACCTTATTATTTAAACATAAACATAAACATTTTATTTGCGAGCTTGTCATTTCACTTGTAATTAAAACAATAAAAAGTAATAAAATAATAAAAACTAGTAAAACAATAAATATATAAATAGTTCACTCATTAAAACAACAAGTTTCACAAAGAAAATTTTGCACCTTAAATAAAACTTAGTATTCAATATGAAATAATTAACACTTTGACTGCTGATGACACGGATCCGTGTCACCACGTACATGTTGCTATGTGCGCGCGACCCGGATCCGTGTCGCGCGTAATATAAAAATTAAGCTCTAAGTACGCCACGAGCAGCAGGTGGAGGTAAATGTACGGTTGAGAGCATATAGCTAAAGCATAGGAAATTCTTGTTTTACGTGCCGTTTTCGGGTCAGGTTTTTGTTGCTGCTGATTTTAAGACAAAATGGCGGATAATATGGCAAGACCTTAGGAACCTAAAATAACAATATTTACTTGCAAAAATTCGAAGAAATAGACTAATGAAGAGCTAAAAGGGTGCCCATATTTTATTGTTTAAATTATCGGAGCATTCCAGAATGACTATTTTACATTTTAGCATGTTATGTATATTTGCCAAATTTGGTATGTTTTTACGTATTTTGATATGCTCTGTATAATAAATGTAAAAATTTATGCTAATTTAGTTTTTATTCGTTTTATACGTTTTCAAAATAAAAAAACTCCCGACACGAATCCAAGTCTGTCAGCGTATGACACAAAAATTGTTGCTATATGCGCATGACACGGATCCGTGTCAGGTGTTCAAAATTCTCTAACACCCAGTATATATTAGTTAAAATAATATATTTATGTATATAGAGATTTTATACAAGCAAAATGAGAAAAAAAAAGTTTAGCACACAGGTAATACCACAGCTGGAACTGTCAGCAGCGAAAGTGTTAAACAAAGAGAGAAATTAAAATGTTTCAGTAAAAAATTCTTGAATATCATAATAGGCTCTTGCAACAAGCAACCTCTTGACCTGCTTTCTAAACCTCTTTGAATCAGAAATCTGTCTTATGCTTACAGGTAAAAAAACCCCCAACGTAGCGGTTTTTGAGTCGAAAATCGCGAAAATGTCATCCACATACCTGTACCATACCCTTGGAAAATATTCGAAGTCCTGACTGATTTGATTTTCAAATTTACTCATGAAAAGATTAGCTAAGAACGGCGATAAGCAGTTGCCCATTGCCGTGCCTTCAAGTTGTTGGTAATAGTTATTTTTGTATTGCAAATAATTTTGATCCATGCAAAGTTTGGTTAAAGTTAAATATTCTTGTTTGATTTCGTTATCAAAACTATTCATCTCAAGTAATTCACCAAGGTATTGCAAGGTCTGTGGGATTGGTACACTAGGCAACAATGAGCTAACATCAAACGAGATTAAAATTTCACCTTCATTAAGAATCGTATCTTTAATTTTGTTTATGAAATCTAAGGAATTTGGTACTCCTGAATTCTGTTGTTTATAGGTAAATTTTCAAACTCGTTTGCTAGCCACTTGGATATATTATAAGTTGGCGATGCTATTGCCGAGACTATGGGACGCATTGTCTTCCCAGGTTTATGAATCTTGGGACTTGGGAAGACAATATAGTTTCGGCATAGAAGGATTACTCACAGATAATTTGTATCTAATTTGCTCAGAAATAAGGTTGCTACCTCAAAGTGTTTTTAACTTGTGTTACCATCTTAGATAATGGATTACTTGAGATTCTGTTATAGGGCCCAGATTCGATTAAAATATCAACCCGTTGAAAATATTCGCTTTTGTCTAATATAACAACCTTATTACCTTTGTCAGCTTTTAGGTAGAAAACATCTTTCTCCTTCAATCTCTTGATTAAACTTTTTCCTTTTCCAGGTCGATAGTTAACATTATTATTAGTTACATTTTTTGAGATTTGATTTCTGCATTCTTTGAATCACGTTTGTATAGATCTTCTAGTTTACCCAACATATTTTTGGTTACAATCCATACATCTAATTTCATATATTCCACCTCTTTCTAATATTTCAATTTTGTCCTTTGGATCATCTTATAATTTCTTAATGTTAAACTGAGTCTGGTATACTAATCTTAAACCTACTTCCTTAAAAACTTTTTGGAGTCCTCTAGTATACTGAGGATTATACGGTATCGAAACATATTTTGTATTTTAATTCTGATTAACGAAAGAAGGAGAATCACGAATGGCCTTTCTAAACAGATGACTATTAATTAGTTTATTTATTAAGTTAGTATTAAAATCATTAAATTTCGCTATATTCCTAATTTAAATTTTTTAGTACCGGGTGTTTCACTATAAATGGAACCCCCCTTTAACTTTCCCAATTGACGTTCTAGAAAAAAACGTCAAATACAAAAATTAAAGGGTATGTTGTGAAGTTTTTTGTGTCATAGCACAGTTGTATACAGGGTGTCCCACAAAGGCGGGATTAAACAAAGTTTATTTTTTTAAATGGAACACCCTATATATTATTGCATATTTGGATTTTGCGGAG
>MU185001.1:21949-35321 GCA_016904865.1 Pissodes strobi | reverse complement strand
AAATCGATAAGGCATTTTAAAAAGATTATTTCGTTTTGATTTGAAATTTGACGCTAACAGATGTCATTGTCAATAGCACCTATCAAATTTAATTTTTCGAGTATAGACTAATATAGGAAATACTTTTCGACACTACTTTTGTTGACTGATTACTATGATATTAACAAAATAGTTCAATGCCAAGGCTCACTAGCAAAAATTTCGACACCGTTTTGAATGGGATTCCTAATAATACAGACGTCAAAAGTGACAAGACGGACGTCCAACTTTTGATCGTGACTTGAATAAATTAATGTTTTTCATTAAAAAACGTGCAAAATAGAAAAAATAGTATAAAATACACAAAAGACGCGCACTCGCACGTTAGGGCGTTTCCTAATTTCGTGCTCGTGCGATAAAATATGGTCTTTTAAAACTAGTATCTTAATATCTATTATGAAATATAAGGAATTTAGTACTCCTGAATTCTGTTGTTTTATAGGTAAATTTTCAAACTGGTTTGCTAGCCACTTGGATATATTATAAATTGGCGATCCTATTGCCGAGACTATGGGACGCATTGCCTTCCCAGGTTTATGAATCTGTAGAAGAAAAACTCTTATTGTGTAGCGCGTTCTTTAGTTCCGAAATATTAAAATTAAGGCTGCCTGACGCAGACACCGATGATAAAGAAAATTCCGGGTGTATGTCAATGATTATCATCTTTTTAATGAATTTACTACGCAAGGAATCTTCTATTATTTCTCTATTGAAATACTTAGCATTGCTTTAGAATTTTTTGACTTTTTGCGAAATATATTTACTATTAGCTTGTCTATTTAGAGATTTACAAAAATTAAGAAAGCTGCTCTGGTGGTTTCTATATTTTTTTTGTCAAATTGTTGCTTCTGTTTTGTTTGTGCCAGTTTAATTTTGTTGGAAGCATCTTCCCTTGCTGCTATTAAGTTTTCAAGTAACGCTGGTATTTGTTGTACTTCATCTCTCAAAGGTGCGTCGGAACCATGACGAGGAGTGTAACCAAGCATTAGCTGACTTGGTGTTCTTCCAGTCGATTTATTTGTAACATTGTTTATGGCGAATTGCACTTTTCGAACTTGCTCATCCCAAAGTTCTTCATCTAACACGGATGGCAATAATGCCGCAAGGACAGTACTGCTTAAACGCTCTACTTGTCCGTTGGCAACAGCATTTTTGATGTGACGTATATTGTTTTGTTTACAGAAATAATTAAATGACTTTGATGTAAAAGAACTGCCATGATCTTTTCCCTGCGACCCTATCGAACTGATGTTGGAAGGAACGCACCAATTAATCGAATCATGGATTACTTAAATAGATTTTTACCCATAAACTTTAATATAAATTGTTCAATACTAACATTTATGCGTGAAGCTAGATCTCTTTTATATCGTTCTTCGGAGTTTCGCTAGTTTTTGTACATTCGTTTGGTTCCTATATCATCTATTGTCTAGTTTTAACTGTTTTGACAGGTTTTAGTAATACAAGTAAAGTAGTGTGTTTTTGCTAGTTAATGTTATGTGTATTTATTGTGTGTTAGGTATTGACATTTGTTCTGTTTTAAATTTTTTAATGTAAGTCCGTTCAAGTCTATTGCGCTGTTACGTCATATTATTCCATCTTTCTTTATGCAATGAACGTATGTACTAAATTGGTCCGTCAAATTGGAATCTTTGACATCGATTTGCGTCAATGTCAGAATATCATAACGAAAATAACAGATTTAATTCATTTATTGATTTATTGGTAGTTGGTTTGTGTTTTACGCCAATAATTGCTAATAAAAATCGTTTTGAGATGCCCCACCGGTTCAGTGAGAAAGAGCAAGCTTTAATTTTAAAATTAGTGCATTATTTCACATGTGAAAAAGATGCTGTAAGTAATATTTATTTTCTATTTATTTGCTAATACTAAAAAATGATATCTCTAGAAAAATGTATTTTTGATGTGTAAACATCTTACGTGGCGATATGAGGACAAATCTCGGCAAATGAGACGGAAATGTGCAAACCAATTCTACCGCCAGGGCGGTATTATATACAATTTTGCCATTTAAAATCGTTTTTAAACGGATTTTAGACGATAAAAAGCATATTATTATTTTAAATTAAACGAACTGTCAAAAGTATTATTCAGATGCCCAGACGTTTAAAACAATAGCCGCGTTCGTTTTTGTCATCATTTTCCTCGATTTGCTCCAACATTTTGACAGGCACGTGACTTGGGTTTTCCTTTTAAATACACAGAACTCGTGACTGTCAAATTTTCAGAGCAAGGCGAGGAAAAAGATGACAAAAACGAACTCGGCTAATATTGTCATAAGTATGTAAAATTGATAAAAACGGAACGTGCTCCAGAATAGAAAACAGGTACAGAGACATCTTTTGGCTAGTGTAAAAAATAACGTACGAGTCTATCTAAGACGTACGGATCTTTTCTTTTGACGTCAGAAATTCTGACGTAACAGCGCAATAGCCTTGAATGGACTTTATATTGCTTAATTGTGTGTTTATATTAAGTCGCGTTATGTACCATTTGGGCAATGCCTGTACTGTACTAAATTTAAATTAAATAAAAAAAAATTAAATTAAAATTAAAATATTTTGAGGACTCCATACGTCGCAAAAATGTCTTTAAAATAATCGATTACGTATTTTGTCTTTGTTGATTTGGCAGCCCGCAAAAACACAAATTTAGTGAAGGCGTCAACTCCTACAATAAGGTAAGCATTATTCCGCTTTGATTTTGGAAAGGGTCCGAGGAGATCGACATGGAATATGTTTAGAGGTTCTGTTCCTTTGGATATAGGATGTAGAAAACCTTCTTTCTTACCACTGTTTCTTTTGTGATACAAGCAAGGTGTACAACAGCCAATGTAGCTTTCTACATAAGCACGCATCCGCGGAAACCAATAGCTTTCGCATAATTTATGCAAGGTCTTCTCTACTCCAAAGTGGCCCAGATCATCATGCGCTGTTTTCACAACACGCTGTCTCATACCCTTTGGTACTAGCCATAATATTCCTTTAGCCGTTATACGCTATACTCGATTTTCTCTCAAACAGTAATTCTTGTAAATGTGTTTTTCATACTCTGATGTTGGAGGCTTAGATAACACTTCATGAATTTCACGAATTTTGTCATCTGTTAATTGGCCAGATAAAACCCAATCGGCTTCCTTAATGTGTAAAACGACTTCGTTACTAGTTTTATCAGCTGTCGTAATGTTCCGACTTAAGGCATCTACATGGTTGATTCTTTTTCCTGGTCGATATTGTACCTCAAAGGTAAACTCTTGTAGTTCGAGCCACCATCTAGCAATACGGTATTAGTTCCTTCTTTTTTCTTGCAGCTTTGATTGAATTATAATCTGGCACAACAACGAACGAATTTCCTAATAGATATGAACGAAACTTTCTTAAACTTTCTACAATCGCCAGAGTTTCCAACTCGTAAGAATGATAATTTTTTCTGCTCCATTTTTTTGTCTACTAAAATATGCTACGGGGTGTAATCTTCCATCAGTCTGCTTTTGGAGTAAAATGCTGGCCAAACCTAATTGACTGGCATCGGTATGGATCTCGGTTGGTAAATCATGATTAAACAAACTCAATACTGGTCTTGTGGATAAAATTGATTTTAATTTCTGGAATGCATTTTCTTGGCTCTCTTCTCATTTCAACGATATGTTCTTCTTGATTAAACTTGTCAGCGGGTAGGCTATAGAAGCATAATTCCGTACAAAGTGACAAAAATAGCCCGTTAGACCCAGAAATTGTCTAACTTGACGAACGGAGTTTGGAGTTGGAAAGTGTTCAACCGCTCTTATCTTGTCAGTCCCCGGTCTCACTTTGCCTTCCTCGATATCATAGCCCAAGTAAGTTACCGACGATTTAAGAAGTGAACATTTCTTTAGGTTTAACCTCAGCCCTTCTTCTCTAAATATCTTTAAAACCTTTTGCAGAACTTCTAATGTTTCTGGTATCGTTGGTGCGTATAACAGCACGTCATCTAAGTAAAGAGCGGAATTTTCACGAACCGGTTTCAGAATTTTGGTCATTAAACGTTGAAATACCCTTGGTGCATTGGTTAATCCAAAAGGGATTCGATTATACTCGTATTGGCCTTCCGGTGTCACAAATGCTGTAAGGTGTTTGGAGGACTCTTCTATGGGTACTTGATGGTAACTGGAACGTAAATAGAGGCTTATAAAATAATTTCCTCCTTGAAGTTTATCAATTTGGTCATCAATGCGGGGTAAAGGGTAGCTATCTTTTATAGTTAAAGAATTGAGCTTTCTATAATCTATACAAAGGCGTTGTTCACCATTTTTCTTTTCCACTAGTAAGACGGGAGAGGAATACTCAGAATAAAATTCTCGGACAACCCCATTAAGTACGAGTTCCTCAACAATGTCTTTGACTATATTTTGTTGCGTTCTGGACATTCGATAAGGCCTATGTGAAAATGGTTTGTTGTCATTTAGACTAATTTGTAACTTGGCTGATTTAGCACAACCTAGTTTGCCAGTGCTT
Organism: Pissodes strobi; assembly: GCA_016904865.1. NCBI lineage: Eukaryota > Metazoa > Arthropoda > Insecta > Coleoptera > Curculionidae > Pissodes > Pissodes strobi. The sequence goes on along the minus strand of MU185001.1, from coordinate 30,768 downwards.
AAAGCAAAACAGTCTCTATATTCGTTTAATAACGTCATTAGTAGTTGCTTAGTTTTTTTATTTATCTTGCCTATTATTATTTGTTCTGCGGGTAATTTGTTTTTAGTCTTTTCTTGTTTCCTCGATTGTGTCTATCTGAACGACAGATAATAAGGCCTAGGTATAAGAACCACATTGTAATCAGTAATCAAGTACTTAATAAAGAATCAGTTAAATATACTCATAAATAATTAAATAAAGTCCAAGTGCAATGAATTAATGAATCAGTAAAATATGTATTCATAAATAATTAAATAAAATGCAAGTGCACTGAATTAAAGAATCAGTCAAATATATATATTCATAAATAATTAAATAAAATGCAAGTGCAATGGTAAATTCATTTTTGCCGTGAGTAGACTCACTCAATTCGTAAAACAGTCAGTACAACCACAAAAATCACAATAATTGCAAGTCACTGTAGCTAACTAATTCTAATGAAACAAAATCACACGTACTCGGCAAGGCACTATGTAATAATCAGGACGTACTATTCTTTCTAAACGCTGATGCCATCTGGTTAATGGTGTTAACGTAAACAACCACCAAAGGTTGGCTCGTTTTTGTTTTGGCTATCGTGTGACTTATATTTCCTTTTAGAATTAGGTAACTATTTAATTTCTGTGCAAGAAGATTTGGTTTCTTAATAAAAATAAATTCTTACATTTTGGACATTGCCCATATTAACATTAGCGATTACGGAATCCGAAGGGGGGATATCGCTCCCCCCTCGTCCCTGGTCATCCATCTAATATAAATTAAGTTATAGAAAACAATCAACCAGTTAACTGTTATCAATCAAAAAGAAAAAACGATATATTTTATCCTAATAATAACAAACAATTAGCGATCCAACGATATCTCACCGGAAGGGATAACACGTGTTAGTCGCCCGGTGTCGGAAAAAAAATGGTGTCCCGGCCGTAAAGCTCGCCGATAGCGAACATTTTGGGGGTACCACGCCCAATTTGTACCCAAAGTCTTTAAAAACGTTAAAAATATGGATTTGGCGTTCTCTTGAATGGCAAATTGCTCGGCTCTGCTCCCGCCGTCGGGCGCCGCACCGACCCCACCTATGTTACGTGGGTTATAAGTTGTCGCCTGCGACAAAATACACAAAAGAGGGATATTTTAGTAATAATTTTATTTAACACTAGTAACCAGATATACAAAAAAACGAGCCTAAAAACAACAGAAGAACCAAATTATGAAATAATCTCTAAAGAGTCTTTTTTCTAGATTTAGACATTGGAAATTGTTCAATGACTTTATTAAAATAATTTTTTTGGTTCTTCGTTCTCAATTGACAGCAAAGCCAATTTCGTCAACTTATCTTGTCCCATTGTGGAGCGTAAATAATCTTTTATGAGCTTTAACTTCGAAAATGAGTACTCGAAGGTGGCATTTGAAACACAATTGCAATAAATAATTTCAAACTTAATGCGCAAAAATCGTATTTAACAATAAATTTTGAAAAGTCTAAACATGGCCACTGATGAGCATTTTAAGATCCTTTACACAAATAGTGCACTACGTAAAAATCGACCTCTCCTATTGGTCGATTCATCTCGTATTACAATATGTTTTCGTGATGGAATCAATTTCTGTCAAGAGCTCTCGTGGTGTAGAGGTTTAGATAGCTGGGTGTCACCTGGACGGCCCGGGTTCAAACCCCGTTGCCTTCTTTTATTATTGTTTAAGATTATGTTTCTAAACAGTTTTTTTCTTGATTTTGGGTATGCCTTGGGTTAGTTTGGGTTAGCACCTGGTTAGTTTCCTTTTCTTGAGCCCCCGTAGCGAACGAAGCGAGCGGAGGGTCATGCGGATCGACCAATAGTAGTGGCCGATTTTTATATAGTGCACTATTTGTGTAAAGGATCTTATAACGCCACTGATGACATGCGTTCTATATAGTTATAAAGGATTCATGTTTACCTTACAAATGTTTGCCTATTCTCCACTTATTCAAAAAATAAAGCCGCTTGCTCTGGCCACTGGTTGTAAACTTCTTGGCTAATTTGGTATGGTATGTTTGTTCAGTCCCCCTTTCGGGGAACCAATGGCTCTGCTACTAGGCAATACGCCAGCACCGCCCTTCGTCCGGCGCTTAGGGAGAGGTAGAGCTACCCTTCTACATCCGTTACACGTTATTCCCGTTTGAAGGGCCTTAATCGGTGGGAACCTCCAATAAGACGGGCCTGTGCCCCTGGAAATTCCCGATCTTTACAAAAATAAGCTAATGCACTGCACTGCTAGAGTCTTATGCATAGGGGTTTCACACAATGCAGATATTATAACCAGTTGCTGTCAGAGAGAGACTTCCCATCTCCGCAGGGCCTACGCCCCGATCTCCTTCAGATCACGTAATCACGCACAGGAATTTGGAAGAATCTTCGTAGGAATCGACCCTACATTAAGCAACTCACCCTAAACACTGTCCTAACCGGCCACGACTTTCCCTTTCGAACCGATGGGGTCCCCAACGCTTTCTGCCGTGAATCACGTGCACTTCCCGTGCGAAGTCAGGTTAGAAAACCAGGCTTCCTTCCCACGTCCGAACACCATCAACTCCAAAACGGAAGTGGCTTGGCTAATTTCCGTCGCTCTTAAATGCCGTCTTAACCTCAAAATCTCTTTAACAATATTTTCTCCAGAATCTTTGAATTCGTCATATATTTCTACGAGTGCTGGCGCGAGGCTACAAAGCGCAGCTTCTGATTTGTTCGTCAAACTATCAGGCTGGATGATACTGAAAGTGTAGGGTATTGTTTCCATTGCTTCAAAGCTCTTATTAATTTATAATAAAAAACGGTTTCGGCATTTCAGCATTCCAACATACTACGTTTAAGTTCTTGCAGTGTTGACGATATGAATTTGTGAAATTACACGATGGTCTGTTCAAATTGCACGCTTTTACACGCTTTTAGTTTCATAAATACACACTTTTTACACACTACCTAATTTAAGTCATTCCCGTCTACCTACTGCAGTTTTTAGCCTTCGCGCATTCGTACATGCGCATTCGTAGATGCTAATTCATATAATTTTCAAAGTTGCTTTTTCTTGATTTTGGGCATTGCCTTTGGTTAGTTTGGGTTAGTTTTGTTTGCTTGCGCCCCCGGAGTGAGCGGATCAACCAACAGGCACGGTTCGCACACATTTACTCTTAACCATCTACACAAGTCCTTCCGGCTGACAAGACCTGGGCTTGCGCGCGAAATTTTTTCACTTCATGCAATGCCCTCATCTCGCCTCGCTCGCTCCGGGGTGCAACTAAATAGAACTAACCCAAATTTAAAATAAGGAACAAACATAACCTTAAAAAAATTAAAAAAAAGGCGAACGCGGGCCATCCCTTCACAAACTAACCACGCGACGCGCTGACAGCAATTTCCTCGACCCTAAAGACATGTTTGTCAGAAATGTGTTTGTGATGCGCGCGAATGTCCAGGGCTTGTCAGGCGGGTGGATGATTAAGATAAAAGAATCTGCGCCCGGCTCAACCAAAAAATAAGAATGTGACACAAGACACTACAGAGGTGAGAGGATGACTTGTGGTGTCACGCTGTCAGCTGTCACACTAAGGCTTGTATTTTCCTTTGACAGGGGAAGTTTTGTGTTGTCACGTAACAGTCGTGGTGACTAGTGACTAGATAAAACACGAAAAAAAAAACTACTACAATAATAGTAATATATCTATTACAATCGTGTACTTTCTATTAAGCTATTTCTAAAGGAAAAAGAATCTATTACTTTTTTCGTTATCTCATGTTTAGGCTACCAAAAATTGTTACAAGGATCTAGTTCTCAAATTCTTGATATTAAACACCAAAATAAAATAACAAAATAACACTAATATAAGCCACACAATGCATAGCACAACGAAAGGAATAAGTAAAACCAAAAACGAACAAATAACAAATAATACTATGCACACATTGAACAAAGTAGTAAGTACCAAAATTCCATAGGGAGTCCCATGACTCCCATGCCCATCAAGTTTAGGTGGTGCCAGTGCTAACACGACAGTCACGACACTTACCTAATAGAAAATAGATAAATGCAAAGCCTTGATGGATAACTAAAACTGCAAACTGAAGTGCCGTATAGTAGGTCATAGCCCGACAGATGTCGTTGAATTTGTAAATCAGAACAGGAATGCACGTCTAGTCCCATTTATTTTTTATTACAATAGATGGCAATGATATTTCGGTAAAGAAGTGGCAGTGGCTTTGGCTTGGAAAGCCGTAAAAAAACAAAAGGGTTTTTCAAAATACAAAATTACACGCAAAATATACGCTTTTTGTGAAATTACACACAAAATACACGCTTTTTGAGAGTGTTCGAAAAATGCACGCAAGGCGATCAAAATGCACACAAAGCGTGTAATTACACGCTAATTGGCAACACTGAGTTCTTGTTCAGTTGTTAAACCCGCATCCATCTTGTACTTCTTCCCCTGGCATATTTTTTCCTTCTTATTATATATGAAACTGAAATATCCATATTTGCGTACGTTTATTTGGCATATATCTATAATTGACTTTTCTACATGTTCATTTCTATCTTCCTGTAAAAAAGCTTTAAGATTTAATCTTTATAACACATTTGCTGAATGTCTTACCAACAGTTTGCAAGTACGTTTGTGTTTGATTGGTTTCTTTTAAAATTATACTCCAAAATGATAAATAACACAAAAAAGAGAAGTCGCATATTGCTGGCATTAAGATATGGGCAGATTGTCTTGTATCTAAATTTTCTTTTACATCTGTTAATACTGAATGGCGGCTACCACCACCGAATAGTTACTCTTTACTGCTTTTACCGCATCATGATGGGCACTCCAACGAGTCTCAGTAAGTCCTTTAATGGAAACTCCTACTTTCTCCATCACTACATCCCACCTATGGGTTGAAGCCGAAAACAAATTATAAACACTTTTCAGAACTTCAAAAAAAGTCACACAAGACGCTACTGTAGCAAAAGAATGTACTCTGCAGAGATTCAAAGAATGATTTGAACATGGCACAAATGAAGACATTGAATTTAATTGTTTAATCCTCTTTTGAACCCCTGAGCGAATTCCAGCCATATAGTAGAGGCATTATCATACGTTTGTCTGGAGGTAGTTCGAGGAACTGATATCTCAACATTATTTTCGCATATTTTTACTGCCTGGCTAAACATTTACTTAAATTCATTTTCAGCATTTTCTCGAATGTTACGTAAAGTATTTCCGACACTTTTTGCAAGGGCAACAGCGCTACCCAAGTCAGTATTTATTGTCTGCAAACTTTTGCTTAGTGGCAAACTAATGGAAAGGATTTTAGCAAGTATTTGTAGTGTTATCTGAAATTCAAGAATAAGCATATCATTTTTTAAATTTTTTCTTTTGTTTTCCATTTTTTATTCACTTTTAGTTTCAAAATTTCTGAGCCTTGGGGGGGGGGGGGGTTTGAACCCCCCCCCCCCCCCCCCCCATGGGCACGCCACTGGATAAGTAATAAACCAAATTTAGCGTTTTATGATTTATCTAAATTATTAATGATCGCTATGAAGGTAATAAAGTAAACTGTTCGTATCGGGATACTGCGAAAAGTATCGCGAAACAGAATTAAATGCCCCTTGTATGTTTTGGGGAGACCTAATGTCCTCGATACAGCTCCATATTCGAAAACTGGGGTTACGATGACTGCGCACTTGAAATATGGTCCGGTGATGGAACATATGTATGTGCTGGCTGCAGAGTCTTATAATGTCTCTGTGGTGGTTGCATAATTGGTAATTTGTGTGACATTAGGGAACTTGAACATTTTTTTTATATTTCTTTAATATATTTGCCTACCTATAGAGACAGCACACACCAAATATCAGCCCTTAAATCGCAATATTTAATTTGCAATAAAAATTAAAGTTCGATCGGAAAGCAGTCATTGACATATTATCTTAAAATGTCAGTGAAGGCAGTGTGGCATCGGCAGCCACAAGTATTAAAATATATACGTTTATTACTGCTTGTCGTTGAATTACCAGGATGTTTGTTATAATTCGTGATGATTTGTACTTTAATCTGTGCTTTAATATTAATAATAATAATGGAAGCTAAGACGTTTCCTGCTCTGCCGTCCGTCAGGCGCGACGACAAACGAGCTACTTGACGTCACAACCGGTCCCAGCCAAGGACGGCGCGTTACAAGAATAATTTGAATTGTGCAGTTTTTAATTGCTTATATTTAGTATACAAAAATAAAAAATTATTTTTTTTTGTGAACTGTGGTTCTTTTAATAGTATTAAATTATGTTTGTGAGTAATATTTTTCAAGTTTAATTTGCTGATGAAGGTTGCTGTGTTACCGAGTTTGTTACTATTAATGAAGTGTTGTTCAATATGGCGATGTTTATAATTTTCTTCACATAAGGTACCATTTCAGGTGGTATATTAGCCAATTCATCGGCAAAATGCTTACCAAAGCTATCATGCTTCCCCTGTTTTAATTCAGTGCCCCCTTTTAACCTATCGGCAATTGTAGCAGCTCCTTTTTTTGAAGTCCCTTCTTTCTTGTTACTACCTGACCAACCGTTTGACCCCTATGCTTATTGATGAAGATGAAGAGCATGGCCTTCTTAAATCGCGATCTAATGATTGACTTCGTACAGAGCATGCCTCATCATCGCCATCTTTGTCAATTGTAAATTAATGTTCTGTTTCTTTTTATTTCAGCTTCCACAAAATGGATTGGAATGGAGGAAAGTTGCTGGAGGTTTTCATGACAGTATTCAAATTGTCTGGGAGCTGTGGACGGAAAACATGTACGCATAATTCCGCGAACGGAAAGTGGACCACAATACTGGAATTACAAGAAGTTTCATAGCGTTGTTCTTATAGCAATTGTGAATTCGAATTACAAATTTATAATGTGTGTTGTAGGAACAAATGGAAGTATATCAGATGAGGGCGTCATTTGTAATACTAAATTTTATGAAAAGTTAAAGACAGCTTGCACGTGCCTACTGATGAAAATCCGAAAGGTATTACAACCACACTTCCATATGGAGACGAGGCGTTCGCCTTAAGGCGGGACTTTTTAAAACCATTTAATAAGAAACAGTTGAATTATGAGCGTATGTTTTTTAACTACAGATTATCGAGGGCTAGAAGAATAGTTGAAAATGTAGATTTCGTCTCTTTCATTCTGCTATAAATTTAAAAGACATTAAACATGTCAAAATTGTTATCTTAATAGCATACAAGGTGTCCAATTTAAAGAAACTATCAATGATGAAAGCATATTTTTTTTTGAAAAATAGATGATTGCCATTTTATATACTTGCCGATTTTTCATTCTCACTTTCGTCGTCCACAGTACCAACGAACATTAGTCTTGTTAATGTTCGGTGATAGTACTGACATTTGTTCCTCTCGGCTCTTGGTCGCTGATAAAAGAAAGGAGGTCATAATACCATAGTGGCAGTTTGTACACTTCATGCTCAACGTCTTTCACTGTCTTTAAGTTCTTTATGATATGTATGTATGTATAGTTGAGTGTAGGCTATTGATTTTCGCTTTGACCATGGCCTTTGTAGCGTTTTTGTGGTATTCTTGGTATGTCTCCAACAGAAGCGCGTAAGCACTCTCTAATATTTGCATTGTGATACTTTGGGTCGTTTTGTTCCACAAACACGGAGATATTTTATAAATGTCACTAAACTCTGTAACAAGTTCGTAATCCTTCGACATTGTACAATAACAAACAACCGACAAGAACGGACAGATCACAAACAGAACTGAAATGAAACAAATAGGTCTGTCCATCCCGCTGTAACTGTGGAATATTACACTATTACACAAGTACTGTGAACATTACTCTTAACTCTAGCTGCTAAAATATGGCCACAATTAGTAGGTACTAACGAACACAACAAAGGTACAGTGGGTAAACGTCACATGAACAAACAATACCAGTGGGGATCTGAAAAGGAAAACTCCCTATACAAATCAAGACTAAGTTTGAAATTAATTGGACACTCTAAAAATACATGATTTAAGTCCTCAATGGAGGCAGAGGCTTTCATTAAATATTTATTAATTTTTTTAATCGCGCTGTCAGAATCAGAAAAAATAATAACCTTGCTTAAGTACTTCTGAATTGCCACTTTCACGGTATCACATATTCCTATTGTCTCAGCCTTACAAATACTTATGTAGTCTGATAATGTATATGAAAATATATAGTTTATGTCAGGAATGCAAATTCCATAGCCAGTTCTATTGTTTTTTTCAGGCATCTGTATACCTAGATAAAAGTGTGGGAATTTTTAAGACTTTCAATTGCAGATTTGAATGGTTCCTTTATCATGCAATCATTCTTTTTAATTCGACAATCTGAAACTTTTATAGGATTATTTAATATATCAAAATTTATTTCACAGCATGGGAAATTAACACTTTTATATGTTTTCTTAAAATAAGGTAAAAACTCTTGCCAGGCAGATACCAGATAAGGGACCCTATTCTTATTTAAATAACTTGGGGCAACTATTGTTTTTCTCCGAATATTATGTCTTATTAATTTGTAATATTGGGTGGTTTTCTAGCGTTATAAGTTTTGCAATAAACTTACTTGTCAGAATCTTTCTTCTATATTTCAGATCAGGCATTGTTGCTTCCGCCAAAAGAGCGCAATACGTGCGAACGTGCGTTTCACTTGCGTCTAGGGGGACCGTTCAACAGTCCATAAGGGTTTCGACCAATCACAGCCGATATATCAAATGGACATATG
>MU185001.1:804-21549 GCA_016904865.1 Pissodes strobi | reverse complement strand
TAACAACATTTTACTTTATTTGGATTATCAGTTTGTTCAAAATGATTCCATATCTCGCTTCTTTTTCTGCTCGAACTTGCAATACTCGCCATTATTAATTTTACGAAAATAAAGAAATTCTTCACACTGAAAACTTGAAGGCAATGACCAAACCACAACTACTTAATTTTCAAAGGCTAATAATACCATAAACAATATACATAAGCAACAAAATTCCTACGTAATAATGCTGGAACCGGAAAGGGGAATCCCACATTACTACGCGCTGTTGTCAAATCAAATCAAAGGTAAATTATACCTAATATGAGAATGGTATTCATAGATTACCTAAATTGCTTTCGATATCGAAGTTGTTGATTTCGAATTATTTTATGATGCCTATTTAAAACCGAATTCGCATGGTGTTAAATATCAGTATTATTTTCAATTTAAATAAAACATTTAAATATCACATAATCTTAAAAGAAATAATGCAGGTTGTGCGAAAACTCCCGTCGGCAAAACACAAACGCTTGGGTTTGACGACGCGGCGGTTGCCGGACCGGGAAGCGATTGGTAGGTATGCGACATGCGAAGAGGGGAGAGTGATCCCTGAATCGGTCCACTGGACCGGATCAAATGGACCGGGTCCACTGACGGACCGATTCAGGTGAACCGAATCCATCAACGGACCCGGACCGCTCATCACTAATATGCGCAGTCTTTTCCTTTTTTACGTGTAAGGAAAACCAAGGACTTCCGATTCGTCTTCGGTCGAGAGTGCACGTGTCGGGTATCGGCCATTTTGTTCCAGCTTCATATATATATATATATATATATATATATTAGTTTTGGGGACTCAGGGTGAACTTTCAGGGACTGGGTAGTTTCCCCGAAAAAGATTCGGACGTCCAGCCGGGAGCCCTGTGCAAGCATCAGATTTTAATGTTTGTGAACGTCCAGCTGGTGGTGTTCGAACCTTAAAACAAGCCGTGCAAGTAGAAGTCTGAGTCCCCAGGAGTACATACTCGACATACTGGAGGCTCTAAAAAAAGTATCTCTATGAATGATAAATTTAACAAATAACGTGTTAATATAATGTTTTGGAGAATATAATGTACATATTCGTAATTTTAAATTAATTGTTATAGTAATATTGAGCTCAAAGTGGAATATTTTTAAATTTTATTCGTGTGCATTTTGACTTTTATTAAATTTTAATCCAGAGAATACTTGTACTATAACAGTTTTATTAAAAATTCACTTAGTTCTTACATTTCCACACACACAATACACATTTTAACTTAGAAAAAATCTTTATTTTTGTCTGTTTGTGAATTTGGACATTTTTTTGGGTATAAATCTCTGACAATTATTAAAACTAATCTTCCTATTTAAATCGCGTAATCTAATGTAGGTTCTTGTTCTGCTTAAACAGTAAATTACTTCAAAGGGCACTGATGACGGGTTGTTAAGTTTGGCCAATGTTGCATTGGCAAGTTTAGTAAGTATTTTATGTTCATCGCTCACTCCTATGCGAATCGTCATTCGGATAGGACCTGTTGGTGTTCCGGGTGTACAGAGCACTGCGAGATTTTTCTAAATCGACCTTTCACGCGGATTTCTAGAAATAGAATAACATCTACTTCTCTAGTCATAACCTGGTTATAGACTAGGAAGCACCCTAGTTAGGGTTTCCAACCGTCCCGGTTTGGCCGGGATTAACCAGGAATCAGAAAGTTTGTCCCGGCAAAATTTTTTCCTTCGCCGGGACCTAAAAAATCCCGGAAATCCTAAACACAATATTCAGAAATTTTCGTGTACACGGCAACGCTACGAACTGCGACGACCGCCGCGCCGTCCATTTTGCTATTCGCGACGATGCCTCTTTAAATATTGCCTATGCAGGTCTGTACGCGTACGTTACCCAACCCACCTATGGACATTCAGTCTCATGATTTTGCCATCAAACTTTGATATTTTTTGAACATTTTCGAACTTCTCATGAATTTTATTGATTCGTAGTTACAATAAACTGTTTTAATAGTTTACTCTTCTGAAATGGATAAGTACCTACTTAGTCATTTCTTTAAGTGCGCAACATTTGCCATTCAAGAGGGCGCCGAATCCTTGTTTTTTTAAAGGATTTTAACGACTTTTGAGTCAAAATTTGGCGTGGCACCTCCAAAATTTTGATTTGTCTCTCCACCGGCCTACGGCGAACTTTTTCATGGAACGAGCCACCACTGAAGAACAACTGTCCCGGAATGGTCGATGCTTAAGTTGGGAACCCTAACCCTAGTGGTTTATTTTGCTTGTGCGGGGGCATTGCCCCGATCCCTACGATAATGGACGGAGACGAGGACAGTATGTCCCAGATGTCCGTCGAGTCTGACGCCGACAGGCCAATAAATCAAGAGATTGCGCACGGAATTATCTCCAAATTAGAGATACATCACAAAGTGTGCAAAAAATGCGCGCATCTTCTAAATGTATTAGGCTCCGCAGAACCGTCTGATACCAGGGGTATCAAAACGGCAGTGTTAAGATGCAGAGTGCATTTCAGAGAAAAGCATATCCAATTATGCAATAAAAGATCCGCAAAAGCACGAATAGACACGGGTAGAAGAAAGAAGGAACCGATAAACGATGATAGCAAAGATAGTAACAGCTCGCCTGAGAATCAGACCAGCACAAAAAAAAACTAGGTGAAAAACCACTGGCGCAAAAACAGTCAGAAAAAGCATCACAGAACGAGGTACAACAACCTAGTACCAGCGGCGAAGCCCCACCCCTAGAACACCGCCCACACCGTTAACTGATTCTGCTCTCCTGGTAGACGGGGATGAACAACCGGCCTTTAAGGTACCATTTAAGACTATACTCTTCCGTAAAAACTTTAAGATAGTAAATCTAGACTTTGGGGTGCCTACCCCAGTCCCAACGGCAAATAGGTTTCAGCCATTATCTGATTCCGAGATAGAAGAAACGAGCAGCATAGCGTCTTCTAATGTGCCAGCCCGACGCCAAATACTTACGAAGACTAAGCCTAAACAAAAAGCTAAGACCCCAGCCAAAACAAAAAGCTAAGACCCCAGCCAAAACAAAAAGTGGACAGCCACCCCCGATAGTAATTAAAGGGAGGCCGGCTGATCACAATATGCTAAGATCTGACCTAAGATCTATGCAAATAGAAAAATATGACCTGAAGTACACAAGAAACTCAGTGATCGTTTACTGTCAGGCAGAAAAAGACTACGAAACATTAAAACGATATTTAGAAAGGGAAAATACTGAATATCATTCTTATGCCCTTCAAAGCCAGAAATCGCATGCTTTCGTCCTCAGGGGCCTGGACGGTAACGTCGCCCAAGAAAACATCAAAACACCCCTTCTCGAGGAACATGAAATAAATGCACGAGCAATCTACCAGATGAAAAAGACATTAAGACCGCTTTATCTGGTAGTATTAGATGCTACTATCACTTTAAAGCATCTAAACCTAAAAATAAAAACCATACTAAATATATGCGTTAGCTGGGAACACAGGAAGAATGTTAAACCGCTAATGCAATGTAAACGCTGCCAAGCTTATGGACATGCAGCCACCTATTGCAAACGCCAAATTTCGTGCTCGAAATGTGCGGGATTACACGAAATTATACATTGCACAGCAAACTTTGATAAATGTTCTAACTGCGGGGGCGAACACCGTGCCATAAGTACCAAATGTCCGGTGTATTTGTTTAAAATAGAGCAGATACAACCGGCCAAAAACACGAGCTTACCGCAGCAAAAATACAAGCCAGCCCCGCCGCCAGCAAGGCCGGCTTGGCAGAACAGGCAAGGAAAGAATGACGAAAACCAGCAAGAATTCTAAAGAAGCTTTCCACCACTCCGAGCCAGCAAAGCCCAACAACAAGAAGAAAGAACAACACAGGAAACAAATGCGCGGCAGGTTAGTGGCAATGTAAAGATATCAAGTCAAAATTTATCTCAAAATAAAATGCCTGAAACCAATATTACACATAAATTAAGCTCTCTGCAAAATGTAGTAGATAGAATCAATAATTTAGTAAATTTAGATCAACTCATACTCTGCTTAGAGGAGTTTGGGTTAGTGTGTGTTAGTGAAATTTGCACGATGGAAAGTTGAAAGGTGGGACCGCCCCGATTTACGAGGCGGAGGCGTGGCCTGTCTCAACCGTAGGCCACTAATATATAAGCGAGTTGCAAATTTGCGCTCCAGCAGCGCTGTAGCCGTCGAGCTGACAAGTGGTCTGCGGGTGATAGGCGGGTACGCACATCCGCGTCTTCACCTGATTGAAGATGATTTTTTTGAATCTTTTACCTGCGAATAAGCGAACCATCCTGTTTGGGGACGTAATGCCCTGCACGTCAACTGGGGGGCAGAATCAACAGGAAGGGTCGCTTATTACACGGGATTCTGGAAGACTACCCGGACTTTGTATTTCACCGAACTCCCAATCCTACCCACTACGCGGCAAACTATCTTACCTCCTCGTTCCTGGATGTCGCTGTTTCCCGGAGAGTAGCTGGTTACACGCAGCTTGGAGAGTTGAATATCCTGAATTCTGATCACCTGCCAATAGAGATGGGGTTGCGAGGTGGCCCACCGCCTACGCGCGAAACCGTGCGATTAGTGAAGGAAAAATCGGATGATCTTAGAATCGAACATCTTGCATTCGAATACTTTTGAGAATCGAATGATTATTCGAATACAAAGAATCGAATTATATTGATTAGTCGCAATATCCCAAATGTTTCAATTAGCGATTCAACCTCTCGAGATTTCGAGTGAGTTCAAAGTTTCGTTCTGGAATTCAAATTTACAAATTGTCTGATTCTGGATTGTTTGATCTTGAAGTCTTCATTCTTGATACATTTAAGCATAAGAGCAAAATATTTTACAAAGATTAGCGAAAGCATTCACTATTAAAAAATTAAATATTGGTTAAAAGTTGTTTTGTTTAGATATTATGTAAGTAAAAGTTTATTAAAGATTTACTAAAATCATCACTTTTGAATAATTTAAATTTGAATTCCCAAAACTCCTTATCTCCTGCATATTGCAAAAATATGTATGTCATACCTGCCGACTACCGCATTTAAAATTAATAATATGTTTACTACAGAAGAAAAATATTCAACAATTAAAAAACTATCACAGCAATTAAACTACCCTATTTTATACTTTTTATAGTATAGCGTTTTCGATTATTGTTCACCATAATACAAAACAAAGCCCGCTATTATTTGGTGCTCAGATGGCTCAGATCGCATTTGACGCGAATTGTGCCGATTCATATTTCATTTCGATTCAACCAGCATTCGAGGGACGATTAATTCGTTGTTAGCGCATTCGAATATTTCTGGTATTCGAATTCTTCGTTGAGAATAATGCAAGCCAGAATCGAGTACTTCGATTATTTGTATTCGAATAGTCCCCTTCACTACGTGCGATCATACCGAAATCTAGATTGGCAGGAGTTCAGACGAAGGATGAACGAGGCTACAGTTATTCCGAGGCAAATAGATGGCACCCCTGAACTCGAAAATGAAGTCCGAACCCTTGTCAATAATATCCAGCACGTCAGAGACGCCATGTGTCCGCTTGTCGAAAAGCAAGCGTTCACAGAACACCTCCCTGATCCTATCCTAAACCTAATCTCCTTCCGAAGCCGCATTCGAAGGAGAAGGCAGAGAAATAGAGCTCGAGTCGATAGACTTCGCATCGCAACGTTGACGGAGGAGATACGGACGCAGATCCGTGCCTTTCGTAACAGCAAATGGATGATGTATGTTAACTCAATAAACCGAGATGACGGCTCTGTATGGATGCTCGCTAGGCGAGTCCGAGGAGGCCCCGTGGATTACCCGGAAATTCATTTCCAAGGTAATACTTACTATGAAAACCGTGAGAAAGCGGAGGCCTCCGCGGACCACCTAGAGAGCGTCTATGGAGAGACGCCAGACGTCACTCCCTTCCATGAGCAAGTTACACACACAGCACGCCTGTTTACGAACAGGAAATACCCTATCCCTCCGCCAGCACTAGAAAAGCTCCGCATAACGCCGAATGAGATTCGGAAAACTCTCTGCTATCTACCCAAGAATAAAGCTCCTGGCCCCGATGGCATTCCGTACATTCTTCTAAAGAATTTACCGAATAAAGCCATCGTTCACCTAACGCATATTGCCAATGCAACTATCCGCCTTCAGCATTTTCCCTCTCCCTGAAAAAGAGCCGTGATTGTACTGTTTCCTAAACCGAATAAAGATCCGAAGCTTCCGGCTTCGTATCGGCCTATACCACTTTTAGATACCCTTGGAAAAGTAACAGAGAAACCTCTCTTGTCTAGAATCAGCAGCGCGGTTGAAATGCTACGCATTCTGCCACCGGAGCAATTCGGTTTTCGCCGCGGACATAGCACCGCTATGCTCGCGGCGAAAATAGCGCAGGACATTACAAATGGCTTCAATGAGAACAAGCACACTGCGCTGCTGCTGCTAGACATAGAGAAGGCTTTCGACCGAGTATGGCACGATGGTTTAGTGTACAAATTATTTGTAACACATGGGTTTCCATTGCACCTCGGAGCCTTCATCGTATCGTATTTGGAAAATCGCACTTTCTCTGTGAAAATCCAAGACCGGGAATCCACGGAAAGGCGCATCATGTCCGGTGTGCCACAAGGAACAGTACTTTCACCTCAGCTCTTTAGTCATTATATAGCTGACTATCCGTCTCATCCCCTGAATTCTTGTGCCTTCTATGCGGACGACAACGCCACAACGCGATATATACGCAATCGTCGCTCGCACGGCAGGCCAAAATAAACCTTGAGCGACATATGGAACTCATACTTCCATATTTCGAACAATGGAAGATAAGCATAAATGCATCAAAGACCGAGCTTGGGCTTTTCACACAAGAGGAAAGATACGGAAATGACTCCGTTGATCATAAATGACACTGAAATAACACCCAGTGAAGTGTGAAGTACTTGGGCATTGTCTTTGATAAAAAGTTGAGCTTCGCCAAGCATATTGCCGCGATTCGATCCAAAAATGCGATCATACGCAAAAGTTTAAACACATTAGTAGCCACGCGATCATTATATTAGTCTTAGTTGACCGTTTATAAAGCGATAATACGACCGGCATTGTTATATGGGCTCCCAGTGTGGTGCTCTGCGGCTAAAACACACATAAAGAAAATTGAAACCATACAAAATAGGTATCTAAGATCGGCGTTGTCACTAACGGCCTTTGATCATGTCCCAACCGAAGATTTGCATGCGATGACAAATACGGAATATATAGATCAGTTCATAGATCGCACAGCAAGCAAATTCTTCGAGTTCGGCATAAGAGGATCACCACTGACAGCGCGGATTGCAGATGTAAGGTTTAATCCGCAGAGCATCCCGCGACACGGACCCATATACAAAAACAACATGCTCTATTATAAAGAATTAGAGCCACCATGAGCATAAAATGTAAATAATGTAAATATAATGTATATATCATACTCATATAACGATTAATAAAGTCCTTTTCAGTGAGAAACTCGACCATAAAAAAGAACAAGTAACAGGAGCACAGAAGTGCAATCAAAAAATTTCGAGTATACCCAGCGAGACGACTAGTCCAGAGATAGACTCCTCCCACCATTATTCGGACAAGAGGGAGGAGCTTGTCAAAAGGCCTGGTCTTGCTATAAAAGATGCACATTAACAAAATCGCGACAGTATGCTCGCAAACGGTGAAACGCAAGGTCCGCGCGACAAGCTTGGTTACCATACCATGAATGTTCCAATCCTTGAACTGGAAGTAACAAAGCTACAGTCCAAACACCTTGTACATATGTAAATAGTCTCTTTATTGTACCATATTGTAAATATTGTACATACTTTATGTTGTAACTGTCCAACGAGAAGTAGGGTTTTTCACGATTTTCCCTACATTTGCACCTAAAACACTCTCTAAAACATCTAAACACTGCTAATATACCATTTGGTAATCTCTCACTAAAGCACAGTTGAAAGGCTTAGCCTAGGTAACTTGATGTCTTAACCAAATTGCCACTTGCCATTGCTGACAGGGTTGACACCAGCCCCCTACGCACTTAGGTGTTTGTAAACGCGAGTGATGTGTGAAAGTCTGTACTGCGCTATGGACTATAAACATCCGCAAATGTCAAACTATTAAGCAGCGATGGCCTCGGCCTCACGTGTCATGTAATGTTGGAAATAAATGATATTGATATTAATTGATGTTCATCGCTCATAAAGTTTCCGTGCATTTTATGAAATTCCATGTCAAGCACTTTTGCTGCTTCCAAGAGATGTTCCTTTGGATACAACAAATTACCTCTTGAAACATAATCTAACCAGTCGGGAGTTTTGCTTGAATTTAGTTTTTTTTTGTAGGATCGCCTAAATTATATTTGTGTTTAAATCTATAAGCAACGTACCCTGCTATATACACCAACATATCATCGTTGACTTTCTCTTTTACCATAAATTTATCAAACGAGGATAAAGCTTCATTACAATTATCAAATTCATACATTTCTTGCTCGGGGGGGGTCTGCAAACGAACAACTGATATGAGTTTCTTCATCATCGGGTTCCAAGATAAAATTCGTGTCTTTTGTTATAGAAGAAAATATACTTTTTGCTAAACAGACTGTTCCTTCTTCATTATTTTCAGGACACTGTAAAGGCTGAAGTAAACATGCTTCCATATTTTCTTCGGTATTTTGTTTTTCACTAAATACCGCAGCGGAATGTTTTCCAAGAATGAACCATCTTAGTCTATATTTAATATCAATAGCAGCAGGATGATCATTTGCCCCGCCCATAGCTCTAATATATGAAAAAAAAATTTCAAGGACGTCTTGATTGAGTCTAGCCGTTAATATATATTCTGTGTTATATTTAGAACGTATATAATCATATATTTCCAGTAGGGACTTGTTTGTAAGAAGTATACCTTCCTGAAATGGAATTAAGGTCTTATGCTTTCCAACTCTCATAGAATTAATGAAAGTGGACATTCGAACTATATAGCACATCTTTTTGATATTCAAAATTAACACCAAAACCGCTTTTTCCAGGAGAGTTGAACACATATTTGGAATTCGAATTTAGTACATCAAACCAATCATTAAATAACTGCAAAACATCTGCCGTTTCTCTCCAAGTAGTTTGATCAGTAGGCATGAGCTTATGTTCCCCGCAATATTTTATTGCTTTAGCCACCGAATTCGAAAATATCTGAGAAGCGTGCCGAACACGCCTTTCGGATCCTTTCACATTTAAGTGATATTTTGTTAATTTATGTGCGTATGTCAGTTCGGTATTTGAGACTGTTATAAGGTGTTCTAAACAAGTAATATTCACAAAATTTCCCTGTATGACATAACCGTTATCAAATAAATGGTTACGCGCTAATCTTAGTAAATGTGGTACATCAGCGAAGACATACACGTTTAGAGAATCATTTCTAGGATGTTTGAAAAAACAGTTTCCTTCATAATTAATATTCAATTCAGTCCATAGTCTAATATTTCCTCTACCCATGTCGCTTACCGTTCCAATTAGGTACAATATAGCCAGCTTCATATAACTGAGATATAATATCAGAAATGATTGTCTTGTTCATTGGTTGGTCATATTTATAGAAGACTGGCTGCTTCCATCTTCCAATAATTCCCCTAGCCATAACTACCTGGCAACACTTATTGGGTCCTATTCTCTGTTCTTCTTTTTTATCAATGCCGATTCTGTTAGATAAATAAATTTCATCGAACGAAAGTATGTAGAGACGTTCTATTTCACTAAATTCAACGGATTTCTGTTTCATTTACACTGCTCAGAACACCTTCTTTAACCTCAAGGGTTGCAGCCCATTTTCTTAATGTTGAAAGAGCAGGCAGTGGATATTTATGTGCCTTTAGATATCTATAAGCCTTTGGGCCCACACTTCTAAGGGATATTGCTCCAGCAATATCTTCTGGGGACCAACTCTTGTTATTCTTTTCTGGATTTAACAAACGTTTTATTTGTCCTGGTGTAAAAACTCGCAACAACAGATTTTCAATTTGAACATTTCTTGTAGACTCACTCTCCCGCAAAACTTTGATTTCATTTAAATATGTATTCTTTTCTTTCTCAAGATCCTCAACTTTTTGTTTCAGTTTCAAAATTTCTTCTTCAAATTTCTTCAGTGGCGGCTCGCGGCTTTGAAAAGTGGGGAAGAGCTACTGACATCGATAGAAGGAATTTTTGGGGTCCACGCCCAAACTGCCAAAATTATTTAATAATTATTACCGGTATTTTTTAGGTAAAGCATCAAAAAATAAAATATATTCATATTATATAAGCAACAAAATGATTTGTTGCTAATACAAATCACATGTCTACGAAAAACACACTAAAACTGGAATATATAGAAAATATCTCTTGTATAATACTATAATGGATCAACAGTGGAATGTAAATAAAAAATAATTCCAAGAATTCACTACGGAATGCCCCCTAATAAACTCGCAATAAACGAAACAACGTGCTTTCGCGTTGGACGCGTTGATCTGAGAATGGAAGTGCTACACGCCAGCTCTTCCAATCATTGCAAACCAAACAAATGTACGACCATTACGACGTCATCGTTGTCATGGCAACCAACTAGTTGCGCTTATACTTTTGATGACTCGACGGCTCTCGACTGATACCTCTTCCTTAAAGGTCTACACAAATGATAATGAGATTGTCACTGCTATCGGCGCGTACGCGAAAAGAAATAGACATTTTCATGTGGGTTCACCTCTGTTCTATTCGATAGTGGAGTTAACGGGCAATGTGCAGATGGCGAGATTCTTGTTCTTGTTTCATGAAGCATTGATTTTAATATTTGAAAATAATTGAATTATTAGTTATTAGGGGGGTAACGGGAAACAGATTATTCCTAAACTAAGAAAGTTTTATCATTGAATCTTAAAATATAGTATTTTACTGATAAATTAATTAATTGTATTTTTTTAAATTACATTTTCTTGAGGAAGTGGCACTTCCCCTACATCCGCTGAATAGCCGCCACTGAATTTCTTCAAATTTGGCCTAAAAAATACGATGTAAAAAGTTTATGACATACTACTAAGCGACTGAATTACTTACTCTTCAGAGTTTCGTACATTTCCATATCTGTAGTTTCCAACTGAATTTCATAAGATTCATAATTTGAAGTGGCTGGTTGGTTCAAAATTGAATCTACAATCTCCTTATTTTCAGCTTTTTGCATCCGTTTGTGCATTCGTTCTGATCTTTCCCCAGACGTAGGGGCTTGTCTTTTACCAGGAAGGTTTAATGTGGGAACTGCATTGGGTTTCAGATTACGAGCATTCTGTGGAATGTAGTTTAACAATTTTTGTTTAAGAGGCACATCAAAAGAGTCTGCATCAAAATGAGTGGAACATATACATGCTGAAAACTATAAATTAATGTTCGTAAATTTGTGCCAAATAACCAATGAACATATTAACTTACCATTTTGTAAATTGATTTTGTCTTCTCTCCTACATGCTATTATCCACTGTTTAGTTGTGTCACTTTTAGGAAAAGAAAAATACTTTATATCGCTTCCTTTAGTGTTTTTACTAAAATTGCCGCATTTCGCCACTGCACATCCGGGCATTTTTACAGAAAATATGGTTAATAACACACAAACGTACTATTTACTAATGAGGAAAACTTTCACAGAACTAACTAAGATAATATATTATGATATCTAATATCTATCATCTATATTTTCTCTCGGTGCTTGGCGTAACGACGGAAGTAAACAATGCAAAATTATGTTCACCACACGTTTAGCGACAAGTTCTACTTCGAATGTGACGTCATGCGCGCGAGCCGGTAAATATGAGCAAGCTGCATAGCATACCGTAGTGTGTGTATCGTGTGACTTGCATAATTCCTTCACACGAAAATTAAGGCTTTTTCGGATATCGGACGTCGGAAATCAGATGCATGGGACGCCGCCTTATTTCGTCCATCGTCTTTATTAAGGCGGAAGCATATTTCGAAATGCAGGGGCGTGTTCACAATTTTAGTCGAGAACAAAATTTTACCAGGTAAATTTTAACGGGACTTTAGCGGGCAAAATTTACCAGAGGATTATCGTTCATAAATACAAATCGTGAACGGGACTTGCTTGCGCTAAGGCAACAAACCGTATCACTGGTCTTACAACTTTATCAAGCTTTAAAGTACCTCAACAAATTGGCAATATGGCAATAACAATTTGACGAATAGGAAATCGTAATCTACGTAAGAAAAAAATAGTCGTGAAAATAGTGCATTAGTGTACAAATTTAAAGAAAATTATAGACCAATTTTTCCTGCCGCTCTCTAGTGTATAGCAAATTGAATAAAAAATGAAATACATTATAACATACCCATAATTCGTTCGTCCATTATTGGAAATCACAGACCTAGAAAAAATCGATTTCAGGCATGACTTGGGTTAATTTTTAATGGCACTTTAATATTTGTGGTCTATTTAGATCTGGGAATCACTTCTAAACTCATTTATTTTAGATCTTTGATTTAATCTATGCATGATTTGATACTTTCATTCGCTCATTGTATTTTTGCCAATCCTTTTCCGATTGTGGTTTTCAAATTTTAAAGCACGTTCGCTCGCTCTAAGGACGCAAGCATCATAAACTAACCAAAACTATTCCAAAAAACACTATGGCAACAACTCTGAACCATACGGAGTAGTGTGTTAACGAGAGTGGGACCTCACGGTGAGGGCTCTCTCGTTGAGTTTTGAGGAGTCTCTCTCATCATGAAATAAGTTTGTGCCTTCCTGTAAAATCTTAGTTCTACTATTAAGATACACATAAGTCTGGGTGTTGATTCACTCTGTAATGTAACCTTGTTCAATTATGCCTCGATTATCGACCGGCCAACACCCCACCTACCGAGGACGTTCTCCCACCAAGAAACAAGGTGTTGCCTTTGGTATAACCTTGATACATGTCGACACTCCGCCTACCAAGGACGTTCTCCCACCATGAAACAAAGTGTTGTCTTTGGTATAACCTTGATACATTTTGTACGTAACCTTAAGCTTTTACTCCCCACTTAAACAGTTATTATAAAACTAGCAGCTTAGGGTTCAAAACTTTAATTCAAAATTTGTACAGGTAGATAATGTTGAATACAAGAAAACGAAAAAGAAATAGTGGTTCCAAAAGCAAGTGGTGAAAAAATTAAAGTAAATATCAAAAATCCCATAGACGAACAGTTCGTAGAAATTTGTGTTCCTAAGTCTGGCAATCATAAGTGCTACTTTCAGTGAAGAAAGAAGTTTTGATATTATCAATACAAAATGGGCGATATTAGGGATGATGCAAACATCCAGAGAGTTTTGGACTTTCTAAATGTTAGAGATTTTGGTTCAATAGACATCGAAAAATTTCAATTTATAGGTGACCATGATGTCAACAATTTTATGGAAATCGAAGCAGAACCATCCAATCCAGAAGAAATGGAAACGGATGCAGAAGATGAATATGCAGATGGAAATGTGGTGTTCCTTGAAAACTATAATGAGGTTGGTTTTTTCGACCGAGTGTTTTGCATAACGTAGAGTTATGCTGTTGTAACAACGTTTCCGGAGAGAGAAGATCATATATTGTGTTCTTTTTGATTTTCACTTCATCTCAGTTTTTTTCAAAATTCTACTATTCATAAACATGTTAATACCCACTATAAGAGGAAAATGGAATATTCAATTAATGATTTGAAATGTATAATTTGTTCCAGATCATTGTATCATTTAACCATACCAAACGCTTGTGTATATTGTAATGTTACTAATGGAGTTTTTGATATTGATGCAAACACTCATATTCCTATAGTACCGTATTAGATAAGCTTATTTTAATCGTTTTCTTTTATTAACTATAAAAAAATAACCTATACAAATTGAGGCGTTGGCGGGAAAAACGATGAAGGTACAAATTTCGTCGAAGTTAAGTTTGACAGTGCTATCGGTAGCTTATTGTCTATAGTTTGCTTGTAAATAGTGTTTGCGTTAATAACAATGACGGTCCGGCCTATGCAGGGCAAAACAATATGGGCGGTTGCGGAAAAAATGATGAACGTGATGTAAACTGATGAGAGTCCATTATTTTTGGGTAGCGACAAGTAACGATCGTTTATTTTATCAGTTTGTTTTGCTTGGTCGTGTAAGCAATACGTGTTTTCTCAAAAATATTACTGTGCTGCGGAATTCGGGTCGTTGCAAGTAATAAAAATATGTTATTAGTTTGTTGGACGTTCAATTAACACATTGTCTCTGATTGTGCTGTGATTAGGACTCAGGATGGATGAAAATATTAAACCAGAAATTACAGAAAATCCCCGGAAAAGAAAATCGCATGGAAGATTATGTGATGCCGCTAAAAAAATTAGAGCACAAACGCATGAATCGCATATATGTGTGTGAAGCTAAAATGTTTTTCGAATATTAAAATTTCTACTCTAATAATAATAATATTAGTTTGGGTTAGGTTTTCATTATCTAACTTTGCATTATATTACTATCGCAAGTGCATTAAATTTTAATTTTCAAATTTTTTACTGCTGTTTAAATAGACTCCTCATCATTTTTCCCCAATATTGTTGAGTCAGTTTTTAAAAAACATGAAAAAAAAATACCACAAATAAATTATATTAAAATTAATGTTAATTTTACAAATTGAGAACATAGGCCTTTCATAATTTTAACATTATAAACGTGACGGAATTACCTTTCTAACAGTACTTCGTTTTGAACTTTAAAAATCAAATATCTCAGTTCTATCATTATAACACATTCATCGTTCTTCCCGCCAACGCGCACGGTGTATCCATATGGGAAAAAAGTGGACATCTGGGTATAAAGTCAACATTGAAAAGTACTATTTTTTTTCATCATCACAAATTGGCAATACCCTAGGCTATGTTGGTTCAAATTAATTTTTTTTTACAACTTTTAGTTTCCAAATAAATTGAATTGAAACTTGCCCTTTCGTAAGTCACAAAAATTTAGGCAAAAATATTGCCCATTTTAAAAAAAAAATTACTACAAAAGTATTAGTTGTTTTAAAATTATTTTTTGTGTGCATAATCTATAGACCTTTGGTAATATATTTCTGTTAATTTTTTGAAAAATTATGCAGTAAGTACACGGGTAACGTTTTTTTTCGTTACAATCTTTTCTTTTACAAAGTTAATGTTTCCGTTGACTTATAAAAAATGTTTAGATTTCTCACCATATCCAGAAGCGCAGAAATTATTAGATTATATGGATATGGAAGTAGGGGATGAGTATAATGATTCGGATTAACATTATTTAGATCTAGGTAAGCATATGTTGTTCTATTTTTAGTAGGCCTTTAGATGTGGGATTTTTTTTGTTTCTAAATAAACTTATACCACACGCTGTGTAATAATAAATTAAAAATATACTGTAAAACAAATATTTTCGCTCAATTTTATCAATATTCATGATTATTATATCAATACAAACATTCGCTGATTTAAAATCATTGATGTCCATTTTTTTTCAATTTCGTCACACTGTGCAACGCCTCAATTTTAAATTCCATTTAACTATTATTAAAATGGCATAGTAGTTATGTGAAAACCAACAATAAAATTTGGCAAAATAATTTAAATATTTTTTATTTATCCTATTGTAATGTTACTTACTAATGAATTTTTTGATAATGATGCAAACACTCATATTCCTATAGTATCGTATTAGAATTTTATAATAAAAGACTATTAAGATAATCGCAATGCTAAAACTTCTCCGTCGCTTAAAATATCCCCAGGAACGTCTCCACCTACGAAGCGCTACGGAAACTAAATTATCCTGAAAAATGCAAATAAATAATCGATATTAACAAAGTTAACATGAATATCAGCAGAGGGCTCTGGATGACCGTAGTACTTTCAAACACTAACAGAGGGATGCTATTTTTCCATATATTTACGTATATGTATTTTTCAAGCGCCGGCAGCGACTTGTTAGGAAACAAGTTGACCTTGACCACTTTGTCCGGATTTCGATTGCGATTGTAGTTATGATATTTTTATTTTATAATAAAACGATAAATCTAGTGTTTCTTATAAACCGCCAGTCAGTTGCTAAAATGTTAATTTAAACTGCAGATCAATTGGGAAGGTAAACCTAATTTACGTATACATTATTGGTCATCTGGAATGATTAATTGAACCAAAAAAACGTCTAAACATAAAAAGACGTTCGGAAGCGGTTTCCTCCGAATTAATATTTAGGGATCGAACCGCCGATTTTCCACTTTCGAAAAGTTTGGGCACTCATTTTAGCAAGTAAAACAAAAATTTCGATCTCGTCTGTCTCCTATTGGCGGTAGGCTCCCGCCGATGTCAGACTTGAATTTGGCTGAAATTCGTCAGCCGATTATCTTCAAGGACTCTTTTAGATACCTAAATAGGCAACGGTAGGTTCCCAATTTTTTTTTCGCGTTTTAATCGATCTGCTCCGAACTGCTTCAACGACGGTCATCGATTTTGACCGAATAAAAATTTCTGGAACCTACTCGGAAGGCTCCACGGTCTCCTACTGTCCGAGTACCAAATTTCACGTAAAAATTCAAGCTGTCTCGTGTTCGGTCTAGGTCGAGCTCACGTTCCCGCTTAATTAATACCTAAGTAAATTAATAGTATATTATGATATAAGTGTATAAGAGGGCCTTTAAAGCACGTGCGACATATTTCCAGCGGAGTGTTTTGTAAGTCGCAAGGGCTTTAAAGGCCTCTTATATACGTATATCATACGCTATTTTTTATTACGAATGCATCATAATCTCAAAAATGTTTTAAATATTAAACTTAAGAGATATATTGACGAATATATTAATCTGTCACATTTGACATGATCAAATGTTTCTATAGCAACCTTTAAAAAAGTAGGCGCACCATAAACATAATTTTATGCACGCTACAGCGTGCGATAATCGTTGATTATGATGCATGCGTAATAAAAAATATATAACATACTCCCAAACCTCTAATTTCAAGTTTATTTTATTCTAAAGAAAGAAATGACCTTGTCAATATCGGAGAATAGTATTCAGATTCTACAAGTATTAACCAGTCCCTTACTCCCCCAACTGCCAGTTTGAATGATGCATTCCTGCCCCAAGGTCAATAATAGTATATTATATACCTAGGTTGAGAAGTAAGCCATTATTTACCGAGCACTTTTATATATATATGTGCGAGGTTAATAATGGCCTTCTCAACCGAGGTATATATAGAATTTTTTTTACTACTAACACTGATATATTACCATATTTGATTCGATTTGATTTTTATATTGGTCATTTTCTACTTATTTTTCAAATAGTTCGAAATATCAGGTAGCCTG
This sequence comes from Pissodes strobi, assembly GCA_016904865.1. NCBI lineage: Eukaryota > Metazoa > Arthropoda > Insecta > Coleoptera > Curculionidae > Pissodes > Pissodes strobi. The sequence goes on along the minus strand of MU185001.1, from coordinate 4,071 downwards.
GAAGTTCAGTTGTCTAACTGACAGATATCGTAACATAATCTCCTGACAGCTCCATACATACAAAGTACCTTCTTTCCATCTAAATTTTGACAAAATCGCATTATTAATAAGAATATTATGGGGAGTCATGAAAAGTGAGTCATACTGTATATAATTTTTTTACTAATAGCACTGATACAATCCTTATCATTATTTGAATTGATTAGATTTTGAAATTAATCATTTCCTACTCATTTTTCAAATAATCCGAAATGACAACTAGTTGTCAAACTAACAAGTTTGACATTTTGACATTTTCCGTTTCCGTTTCATTATTGACCTAGGTTTTTTTTAATATTATTATTTACCTAGGGCGAGAAATGTTACTTCTCATTTGAGGAATGGAGTAAATAATGGTGATTTATCATGTTAGTAGTAAAAAAACCTTGTTACTGCCCGATATATTTATGCCGACAGGCATTTTAAGATCCTTTACACAAATAGTGCACTATGTAAAAATCGACCTCTCCTATTGGTCGATCCATCTCGTATTACAATATGTGTTCGTGATGCAATCGATCTTAGTCAAGAGCTCTCGTGGTGTAGAGGTTTAGACAACTGTGTCTCACCTGGACGGCCCGGGTTCAAACCCCGTTGCTTTTTTTTATTATTTTTTTAAGATTATGTTTCTAAACAGTTTTTTTCTTGTTTTGGGTATGTCTTGGGTTAGTTTGGGTTAGCACCTGGTTAGTTTCCTTTTCTTGAGCCCCCGTAGCGAGCGAAGCGAGCGGAGGGCCATGCGGATCGACCAATAAGAAAGGCCGATTTTTATATAGTGCACTATTTGTGTAAAGGATCTTATAATGCTGCCGACAGCATACCACACCCCTTTAAAAATGAAATCTGTATTTACCAAGTGCAGATTGTCGTCAACAGTGGGCAAAATATTTTTAACTGAATATTTTAAATGAAACTACAGAAACTATATCTTTTCGCCATCTAACAGAGTTTTTGTGAGTTACTTAGGTTTGGAGAATTTCGTCCATAAGAATTATCTTAATAGTCTTTTATTATAAAATGGTATTAGATAAGCTTATTTTAATCGTTTATTGTATTAACTATAAAAAAATAACCTGTACAAATTTTGAATTCTGTTTAACAATTATTAAAATGGCATAGTAATTTGAAAAACAACAATAAAATTTGGCAAAATAATTTAAATATCTTTTATTTATCCTATTGTAATGTTACTAATGAAGTTTTTGATATTGATGCAAACACTCATTCCTATAGTAAGTATAGTACCGTATTAGATAAGCTTATTTCAATCGTTTTCTTATATGAACTATAAAAAATAACCAACTGTACAAATTTTTAATTCAATTTAACTAGTATTAAAATAATATAGCAGTTATTTAAAAAACAACAATAAAATTTCGCAAAATAATTTAAATGTTTTTTATTTATCCATTAAAGACAAACTAACTCACAAAATTGAGTGTGAACGTTCATATTTCTATATTAACATATTAGAGAAAGCTATTTGATTTTTTTTTTGCATTAACTAGACAAAACTAAGAAGTGTGTGATTTGCACAAGATCGGTATTACAAATATTTTGTATTTATCCATTAAAGATTATTTAACTTACAAAATTGAATGTGAACGATCATATTTTTATATTAAGATATTTAATAAAGCTAGATATTTGAATCTTTTTTGCATCAACTATAAAAATTAACTAGTAGTAAATATTTTATTTACTGTTTACGAAGGGCACATTTGGGGTATACTTCAAATAACCATTAATTGATAATAAAATATTAAATATGAGGTTTAAATAATTTATTAACGAAAAAGCTATTTCATTTGCTTGCTCACATACTAATTTATTAAAATAATAATCCTAATTTTTTTAAATACTGTTTACGATATGCACATTTGGTATAATACTTCAAATATATATAAAATTCGATTATCTCATATTTATTGATGATAAAAGATTAACAAAGACGCATGTCTGGCTCAAGTGGCTGAATACCTACTATTGTTTGTTTTGTTATGTACTCATTTAATAAAATGGTAATATGAGAATGTTAAATACTGTTTATTATATGCATATTTGGTATAGTACTTCAAATAAATACAAATTTTCATTATCTCATATTGATGAATGATAAAAGATTACCATGAATTTTAAAACATTTATCAACGAAAAATTAATATTTTATTTTCTTGCTTATGTACTAATTTAATAATTAAATAATGGGCTTTTAATAAAACGTTGTCTAATAAGTAGATTACTTGACAATTTGAAACAATTTATTAGCTAAAATTTGACCTTATGTGTACTTTAAGCAATTAGTTTTCTAATAGAATGTTGTTTAAAAAGTATATTACTTGAAAATTTTGAATAAAATAATGTATTAACTTAAAATTTACCATATTATGTACTTACTTATGCACTAATTTAATTAAATGTTAATCCTAAGATCGTCTTTACTGGCACTAATTGTTTTGGGAGCACTAAATGTTTTGAGGGACACCAAATGTTTGTGGGGCACTGTCTGGGAAGTCTATAGTTCGGGGGCGGTTGTTGATAGAAGAGCATCCTGAACAGGTGGCCGCAGCTGCCACCGAACTGTCGCATCAAAAAACAATCGCCGCCTAACATTGTTCAACCAATGAGGACCACGAGGTTGTTGGGGTTGTTGTTGTTGCGGCTGCTCGACGGCTTGTTGCGGCTGTTGTACGAGTTGCTGCAGCTGCTCGACGGCTTGTTGCAGTTGTTGCAGCTGGTCGACAGCTTGTCGCAACTGCTTGACGGTTTGTTGCAGTTGTTGTTGCAACTGCTCGACGGCTTGTTGCAGCTGCTCGACGGCTTGTTGCGGCTGCTCCACGGGATGTTGCGGCGGCTCGAGGGCTTGTTGCGGCTGCTCGACGGGTTGTTGTGGGTTTAAGCCCACGGGAAAGCCCGCAACAATCCTTACGTTTCTACCATCCAATCGCAGAAACCACCCGTGCCAGAACACATAATTGTTCTCCATATTAAAAATTAATTATAAAGTACTATTAGAATAAAATAAAAACTAAATATAAATGTAAAATTAAAACTTATGTAGACGGTAACAATATGAATGACAAACTTATAATGGTAACTATTTTATAACACCATACTAATCTTCCCCAACTTACCCGAAGGTGTAGCCCATGTGCAAGGACATGGCAATGTACTCCTGACCTCCAAATCTCGACCTACCCCCTCCTATTAACCTTGACACGCCCCTTC
>MU185000.1:134139-151461 GCA_016904865.1 Pissodes strobi | reverse complement strand
GCCGATAAATTTGGAAATAATTCTCCCGGAAATATTCTTAAATTTATTAACATTCAAAAACAGATGGAAGTTCCTTTCGTTGTATATGCTGACTTCGAATGTATTCTTAAGCCTCTATTAAATAATGATGATAATAATTCAGACATGGAAGTCGAATTAGATAATTCTGCTTCATACACAATTAAAAAATGTGAACACCTTCCATATTCATTTGCTTAATATATTAAATGTTCCTTTGATGATAGTTTTTCCAAATTTGAACTATATAGAGGACCTAACAGTGCCCAAATCTTTATAAATTTTTTAGAGAGAGATATTTGTAATTTATACAGCAAATATCTTAAAGTTCATAAAAAAATGAATAAATTATCTGAATTAGATAAAATACATTTGAACTACACTAATGAGTGTCATATTTGTGACAAATATATTGATAATGATAAAGTTGCTGATCATTGTCATATCACTGGAAAATATAGAGGTCCTGCACATTCCATCTGTAATTTAAATTGCAAACAACCAAATTTTATTCCTGTAATATTACATAATTTGAGGAATTATGATTCCCATTTGTTTATTAGGAATATATGTCAAAATAATGAACAATTATCTGTAATAGCTCAAAATAAAGAAAAATATATTTCATTTGAAAAACATATTGAAGTTGGCTCCTATTTCGATAAAAAATCAAATACCTTAAAAAAAAATATTTTCATATTAGATTTATAGATTCATTTTAATTTTTACCATATTCTTTGGCAAATCTATCTGAAACGCTTGATGATCTTCAATGTAAAGAAGTATCAAAATACTTTAATGACAAAGAACAATTTAAATATATTCGTCAAAAAGGAGTTTTTCCATATAAATATATCGACAACTACTCGAAACTAGATGAGGTAAATTTGCCTGATAATGATCTAACAGATGAACATATTTCCGAAAGAGAGTATGAGAGAGCCAACATTGTATTTAATTTGTTTCAATGCAATTCGATTGGCGAATATTCTGACATTTATTTAAAATCTGATGTGTTACTCCTTGCAAATGTTTTCGAAATTTTTAGAAAAACATGTATTAACACTTATAAATTAGATCCTGCTCATTATTACACTTTTCCCGGTTTAAGTTTTGATGCATGTTTACGTTACACTGGGGTAGAATTAGAATTGTTAACCGATCCTGATATGTTACATTTTTTTAAAAGTAATGTTCGTGGAGGAGTCAGTACCTGTATAAGTAGAAAATCTGAAGCAAATAATATATTTCTTTCAAATTATGATCCATCAGAACCAAGCAAATATATTTTGTATCTTGATGCAACAAACTTATACGGTTATGCAATGTCACAATATCTTCCAACAAATAATTTCATTTGGTTAAAAAACGATGAAATTGAAAATTTAAACATAATGAATATTTCTGACACTGCAGAATCAGGATATGTATTTGAAGTTGATTTAAAATATCCAAATATATTACATGATCAACATAATGAATTTCCATTCTGTCCTGAAAATTACAAACCTCCTAATTCAAAATGGTCAAAGTTAATTCCAAATTTAAATAATAAGGAAAAATATGTTTTTCATTATTCTTTATTGAAACAATGCATTGAAAATGGCATAGAGATAGTTAAAATATATAGAGTTTTAAAGTTTAATCAATCACCATGGCTAAAAACACCAAGTTAAGAAATGAATCTAAAAACAAATTTGAAAAAAGTACATATAAAGTAGCGAATAATAGCATTTATGGAAAAACAATGGAAAATGTTGACAAAAGGACTGATATTAGGTTGGTTACTGAATGGGCAAAAAACAGTAGAAAAGATGGCGCAGAAAATCTTATTGCAAAACCTTACTTCAAAGACTTAACCATATTTTCAGAAAATTTAGTTGCGGTTCAAATGCAAAAAGTTTTAGTTGAATATAATAAACCTATTTATGTGGGATTTTCCATATTGGATATATCAAAAACTTTAATGTATGATTTCTTTTACAATTTTCTTAAACCTTCATACGGTGAAAAAGTTAAACTCTTGTATACTGATACAGACTCCTTCATTTTAGAAATTCAAACCGAAAATGTTTATGATGACATAAAGGGTAATATAGATAGATTTAATACTTCAAATTATCAAATCGGCAATTGTCATAATATGCCAATTACTAAATCTGTGGTTGGAAAATTTAAAGATGAATATGCTGGTGAACCTATTGAAAGTTTTTATGGAACCGGAGCGAAAGCATATTGCATTAAAACAGAAAGTGGTTTGCTTAAAAGAGCAAAAGGGGTTAAAAAAGGTAGTATCAAAAATCAGTTAACATATATTCATTACAAAGATGTAGTTGAAAATAATTCAAAAACGTTTTGCACTATGTATACCTTTCGATCTCGTTTACATAATATGTTTACTGAATTGGTGAATAAATTAGCTCTAACTTCTTCAGACGACAAAAGATATAAAATTCCGGACAGCTTTGATACACTTTCATGGGGTCATCATGATATTCCTTTTTATCAATGGGCAGATGAGCATAAAGAATTATTATAAAACAATGTTCCCTCTCTTCTAAACCGATTTTTCAAGGTTGTTGGATTGTATTTAAGATAGGAAAAAGCTTTGTATTACTTAAAGGTAGCCTAACTACCAAAGCATGTGTTTAGAAAGTTGTGATAAAGAAATTGATAATATTTCATATAGAAGTTATGAAAAAAGACTTTCAACATTTAATAAATGGAAGGGAAAATTAAGGCCCGAAGTTTTAGCTCGTGCAGGTTTTTATTATTTGTTAATTGCTGATATTTGCAAATGTTTTTACTGTGGTGCTGAAATTTTTGAATGGACGATTGATGATTGTCCTATTGAAGAATATCATAGACTTCACAACAAGTGTGACTTAGCTGAATGTTTGTGGCTTTGTAAGATGAAGAAATATGAAGACCAAGATGTTGTTATGACAAAATTTAATACAAATATTTTCTTTTTCTCGTTTATAATTTTGACTGTTGCGAATGTCATCATGGCATCCAAAATATTGTAATTGTTATGTTTTAAATTTCATTATCCCTTTTTTTGCTATTTATAATTTGAATTATTGTAAATGTCATCATTCAGTCGATGATACTGTAATAGAGTTGTCTCTTCTTGTTTATTAGAATATAGAATTAAAATTTTAAGGTGTTTTAATCATGTCTCTTACCCCATATATTTTGTTATATTACATTACAAGAAATACTTTATATGTGCATATTCTATATAAAGTGACACATAGTTTAGTTTGTTTCAAAAATACATCGGATTATGAATTACCGCAATCATGTTATCATATGAGAATTGAAAAAATTAATAATAGCAGCCAAGCATTTTCCTTTAAAATGCAGCAGATGAACATTAATAGCAATTTCTTCAAAATTTTATATTATTATGTAAACAATACCATTTATGACACAAATTGGATCATCAAACGTAAAAATGATGAATGTTCCGAATTGATACATAGAGAAAACCCTATAAAATCAACAAATCTTACATATTTAAACAAACCCTTTTTAATGAGCAAGAAAATTCCAAGTGTTATATATCTTATATTATTAATGTAGTATTAACAGTAGGTTTACTTTCTCTCATAACAGTGTTAGGACTTATGTATTATAAATTCAAAACAGAATAATAAGAATACAATTAAAACGAACAACCTTAAAATTTCTGATAAAAGAGTGGGGATGATAACTGGTGGGGATCATATTATATCATCAAAGACTATCTCGAAACAGTTCAGTTTACCAGATCACACTTAATAATAAACATGTATACTAATTTCAGTAAAGTAAATGAGTATAGCACTAATACTAATAATGTTTTTAAGAAAGACGATTCATGTATAAAAATTAGTGAAAAACTTCTAAATTCTAAAGTGTATTATTTAAATAATTCTTCGTCCAAGTTCATAGCTGTTGCAATAAGTTTAAGTGATTTCTCACCAAGAATTCTTATTGGAAGCAGAAACGGATTTTATGTGAGTCTAAATGAAGATGAATGGAAAGCTCTGTTGAAATACCAGGGAGTGATAGCTAATTATTTTTATTCTTCTAATTCATATACACAATCGTTGATGTGTGGTAACATTACTTTAAGCTTTCATAAATATAATGATTGCCTCATCTTAAAAATTCAAAAATTGCATGGAAATTATGTTTATCTTTCATGCAGTTCTGTTGACACCTTATGGTCGCTCATTGAGATTGTGGATTATAGAATTCAAATAATTAACAAACAAGAATTTGAGAAGTATTTCAAATTGTTTCAAACTAGCCTTTGCACACAATCAAGAAACATTCTATCCGACATATATGAAGTGCTAAATCCAAATCAGAATGTCAACAGTGAAAATGTATGTGTGATGCTGGAAATGCTTTTGTTGCATCCGGAACAATTGGAAGAAAAATTAAAAAATAATCTTTCAACGAAGAAATATTATGAAGAAATCGGTCAATATTTGTGAAGATAAAAATAAACTATATTGGATGGTGGTGTGGTCCTTTGCTTACAGGCAAGCGCGAATATCTGAATATCAGAAATTTTATGCAGACAGACTTCGATTTGATAGAAGAATTGTGCAATGTCAAAATGTTTTGGACATATTTCTGAGTAAGGAACATAGGAACAAGATTTTTAATGAAAGGTTTAATGTTTAAATTTAAATTGATTTTTAATAAAATATTTCAATACTAACATTTGTTTTATTTGATAAAAAAAATGTATAAAAATTTTAATTAAAATACGTTTAAGGTACAACCATTAAATTATAATACATCTCTTTTAAGAATCCATGAATTGTGTGATTTATCCAATCCAAGCCATTTAACATATACTTTATTTCCTTTTTTTCTTAATAGTTTTTCTACCAAATAGACATCTGGATGTTTAACATTCTGCAACTCTTCTCCATAAAACCCTCCTGCAATTTCTTGGTTCTTTTCATCTTGAAGCAAATATGTAGTAGGATTTGTAACTTTAACTTTTTTTATGCTAAATATTTCATTTGACCAATTCGGCGTGTAACTCTTGGAAAATGCTTCTCGCTGCTTGCTTATCCGCACATGATCACCAACCCTAAATTTTGGAAACTTTTGATCGATTGTTTTTGCACGAGTAAAAGATGATCTTAAAATGTCTTTTTCATTATTTTTGTTAACTACAACTGGCTTTTTATTGATTGTCGAATGCTTTGTGTTATTATATTTCTGAACTATTTCATCTAAAATATCAATCCATTTGTACTTTCCACGCAAACTAAATTTTTTCCACATTAAATTTTTTATAGTTCTGTTCACTCTTTCCACCACACTGGCTTTTAAATTAGAATAAGTGTTATAATGATTTATGCTAAAATCAGTCATTAACTTTTGAAAATCTTTGTTAAAGAATTCTTTTCCCATATCAGTTTGAAGGTGTTTTGGAACATTTTCAACAGTTTCCAAAATTTTTCTCATAGCTTGAGTAACTTCTTTTCCTGATTTTGATTTAATTGGTTCTATCCAAACATATTTTGAGAATACATTAATTACTACCAACATGTAACGATATCCTCTATTCAATTTCCAATAAGGTATCATTTCGACTAAATCAGCTTGCCATAAATCATTTAAACCTTTTACTATAACCCTCCGACGTTTGTAATATTTTCTGCTTGGCTTATGAAGTTCATTAACAATTTCTTCTTTAAAGTTAACAGTCATAGTTGTAAATTAAGAATGTTTATTGTTCTGTTATAATTGGACATTTTATTACAAGTTCTCCATAAAACAAAGGCAAATATGTTATCGATTTTTTAGCGTTGTGGAAACTGATTATATCACCTAATATAATTTTGGTTTTCGTTCCATATTTTACTGCTTTACCGTTTATATGAAGAGCAACATCTTCTTTTGGATATTCAACTTTCTCTATATATCCCTCTTTGAATGGGAAAACATATGTATTTCTTCCATCTTGAAGTAATTCATATTGATTATTAATGGAATCCCATTTTCCGATAAAAGGTAAAACAATGTTATAATACAATTTTACTTTATTAATATCCACAATATTTAAGATCTCAGAAGATGAAGAAGAAGAAGAAGGAGCATTTCTATATTCTAATAATTTATTTTGATCTTTGAAAAGTATGTGTGATCCGAATTTATCAATCGACATTTTACCTTCATGGACTATAACATAATAATTGTTTCTTTGCAATTAATTACCTTTTATACAATTATTTTTGCTTCTCGAAGTTCTTCCAATATTGATATAATCTCATTTTGGTGGCCCGTATGACCTGCCATTTGCGAAGAAACTAGTAATTTTAATCTTTCCACTAGTTCGTTTACATCATCATAATAGACATAATCAATTTTTTTATTTGATAAATTTAACAACGTTCCTCCTTTTGTAGATCTTGTTTTTGTTGTTCTCTGACGTGTTTGAGGTGGTCTTAATCTGCTTAGACTTGAAACGCTTGAAATGCTGGATGTAGTCGATTTGCTCGATTGTTTCAGTATTTTTTTTCAATTAAATATGGTTTAATTATTGTTAGATATTTCGGATCGGTAGTTCCCTGCATCTGTTCATTAGCATCATAATTTCTTCTATAAGCGTTTGTTCTTTTTAAAATATCCATATAATTTTCAAGATCTTTGGATGTATAACCCTTTGGATCTTGGAAAAAAATGAGCTCATACAATCCGGGAGTTCCTTTGTAGGTTAAATTTTTAACTTTCAAATTTTCTTTTTCAAAATCAATTAAACTATCTCCAATTTTCCATTTTTCCGCTACAGGGTCATGAGTTAGACCGTGAGTGTTATCCACATCTCGTCTACCCTTAATTGCCAAATCAACAAATGTTCTTACGAGCGGATGAAATGCCTCAAGATATTCCTCATAAGCAGGAGTTCTAGTTAATTCAAGGATGTCTTGTCTAACTTCTTCGTCAGTTGGTTCGATTATAGTGGACTCGTTTGGACTAGAAGTACGCCCTCTTGCTTGAGATATCATTGTAGAACTCAATCTGCGACTAGGGCTGGGTAAAAAAACATCATCATTATCACTATCATCATTCTTCTCATATATTTCTTCATCTTGCAAAAATGATGGTATTTCAGTGGGGAGATATTTTTTATATATGTTTGTCTGTCTTCTTGTTTGTTGTTGTTTGATAGGTGAAAACTTAGAATGTTGAAGAGTTGACAAGAACGAAGGTGAAGATATTTCCCGTTTTATTAATGGTTCCGATTTTATAGTTTTAATTAATTCCTGCAAAGGTTGAGTAATGGGCTTTAACTCTTTTTCTTGGCGAATTTTTGATTCTGCTATATCTGACTTTAGGGCTTGATATTTTCGCTTTACGGCTTTACGAGCTTTCACTAGTTCTTTTGCAATTTTCTCGTTCATGTGTATAGATATAGTTTAGATTATGAACTAATATTAACTTAATTGAAATGATGGTTATATATATTTTCTAAAATTTAATAAAGTTATCAAATCCCTTTCGATAACGACCAGATTTCATGTTGCAATCTTTATCAATAACTACAAAATCATAATCTGACCGCCAACAAATACCACATAAGTCTTTAAATTGTTGATAAGACATATCGGTATTTACATGATCATCATAAATATGTTTTAAATTTGTACCATCTTGTTTAAATATTATTAACAAATTGGTATTATCTCTAATTAATTGTTTAGGAACAGCTGAATATGTTTGGCTTAAATAAAAACAATCAGTATTTTTATGTCTACCGAAACAGAAGTAATCTCTCATAATATTCTGATCACAACAAACAATGTCATCAAATATGATTATAGAATTAGGTTTAATTTCATTCGGTGGTAATATATCTTCTTCACGAGATGATTCAAAATATCTTATTTCTTTAATTGAGTTTAATAGATTTCTTAAAAACTCGTATTTTGATTGATATAATGATTTTGAGTAAATATACACATTTCCAAATCTTAACCCATTTTCGGAAGTTAATAGGGCAATAATTACATTAGTTTTCCCACATCCAGAGGGTCCTACAACTATTGCTCTTTTACATGAACCTCCAAACAAGACACCATGCTTTCTAAAATTTATTATATCTAGATCATGATTTTTTATCGGTAAAGAAAACTGTTGCTTTTCGATCTGCATTAGATCAGTGTTGAGCAAGCTCTAACTGTTTCAATGAAGAAAGGAACTGTAAACTTCATATTATATATATAATGGGATATGTTACATCTAGCTCTATTAAAAGCTTAATGCTCGTGTTGAAACGTGGTTCACTAAACAGTCTTATTAATAAACTACCTTTTCAATTACACATTCCATCATACAAATATTGTGGTCCAGGAACAAAACTTGTTAAACGTTTTGAGCGAGGAGATAAGAGTAAAAATCCTTTAGACGAAGCTTGCAAAGAACACGATATTGCTTATTATAAATTTCCCGACTTGAAGAATCGCAACAGGGCAGATCAGTTATTAGCGGAAAGAGCTTTTCAAAGATTTAAATCGAGTGACGCTTCTTTAGGCGAACGATTAGCCGCACTAGGAATAGCGGGTATTATGAAAACTAAGTCTAAGTTAGGTATGGGTATTCAAAAGAGAGGAAAAGGAATAAAAAAAGGCAAAGGAATAAAATTGAAAAAACGAAAAAGAACTACCAGGACTATCTCATTTCAGTCAGCGTTACGAAGGGCGAAAAGGGGGATATTGGGAAGAAAATACAAAAATTTACGAATTGCGGCTGAAGATGCTCTAGCATCTATCAGTAAAGGAAACGTAAAGGTAAAACAACCTGCTAAAAGAATTATCCCAATTCCAAAATTCGGTGGTTTGTTACCGCTAATTCCAATATTTGCAGGACTCTCTGCATTGGGAGCACTAAGTGGGGGAGCTGCAGGAATTGCTTCATCAATAAATGCGGTTAAAAGTGCAAAAAATAAACTTGAAGAACAAAAAAGACATAATAAGGCTATAGAGCAAATGTCAGTTGGTAAAGGTCTCTTTTTGCGACCTTATAAGCAAGGTTGTGGATTATATTTGAAACCCTATGCAAAAAACTGTTAAATATGCTACCTCGCAAACCACTTTCAAATTTTGAGTTAAAAAGATATGTGAGGCTTTTGAAAATCCCTAATTTTCGAGGAATATTTATGCGTAATAAACTACCAAAAGTTATAAATAAAGTTGAATGTGCTATTATTAATTTGGATGATCAATATGGTCCAGGAACTCATTGGACAGCTTATGTAAAGCACGGTAAACAAATTATTTATTTTGATAGTTTTGGAGGTTTAAGACCACCTGCAGAAATAATATCATACTTCTTTAGCGATGGTAGCAAAAATGACATCTTTTATAATCATGATTCCTATCAATCATATGATTCATCAATTTGTGGGCAACTTTGTCTACAATTTCTTTATATAAACATGTAATTATGAACTATTCTTTATTTTAAAGAGGTTGTGGGAACTGACATGTCATTTACAATAGCTCTTTCTGCACAAAGTAGTGAACTTTTTTGCATCATTTAATCCACCAATTTACTTAGATGAAGACTCAGATTATGTTATAGGACTAACAAATTTTGAAACTTTTAATGCCATTCCCAACATTGATGAAACTAATAACAAACTGTATTACGGGAATTCAAACGATTATGTTGAAATACCTGCTGGTAGTTATGAAATAGGCGATATAAATAAATTTCTACAAAATATTTTTGATAAAAAAGGAATATCTTTTCACTTATATGCTAATCATAACACTTTACAATCTGAAATTAAATCTACGGCTGATATTACATTTAAAGATGGAACTATTGGAAAAATTTTAGGATTTAAAAACCAAACTATTAAAGGTGATGGAAAAAGTAAATTATCAGACAATCCAGCTGAAATTATAAAAGTTAATTCCTTATGTATAGATTGCAGTATTGCTGAAGGTTCCTATCTGAACGGAAGACCTGTCCATATTATACATCAATTTTTCCCAAACGTTTCGCCAGGATTTAAAATAATTGAAAGTTCTCAAAATATTATTTATTTTCCGGTAATAGTGAAAGCAATAGACAAAATTACTGTTAAAACATTAGATCAGAATCTCGATTTTGTTAATTTTCGAAAAGAAACTGTTTCACTAAGATTACATGTAAAAAGACTAAATTTATAATGGTTATTTTTTATAATAGAAACGATATTCAATCAACAGCCAATATTCAACAAATTCAAAAAACATATAAAGCTAAACATAATAAAGTTAAGTTTAGTAGTCGAGTCAACGCTAATAGATTAACAAGTACAAACAAACAATTTCTTAAATCACTTGGACTTAAACTTTTGAAATGAGTATACTTAATGTTAGCGAAAAACTTTATATTGACAATTCTATTACTCACTCAGAGTTGCATTCTTATGAGCTATATTTGCCAACAAAATTAAGCAACAATGATGAAATACTAATTCCCGTTCATGAAATTGAATTGAGATGGAACAGTTTCTAAAACACTATCTCTTGTAAACAATGGGATAGCATTTCTCTTTAGAGAAATGAGATATCAGTTGAATGGGGTTACGATAGATTCTATAAGGGATGTTGGTTTAACATCCACTCTAAAAGGTTACCTCTCATATAATACAAATGAATCTGACAAATTAAAAAATGCAGGATGGTCACCAAAGATAGCAAATACATTAGTTGATGAAAAAACTGGTTCATTTAATGTTTGCATTCCTCTTAAAATGTTAATGGGTTTCTTTGAAGACTATAGGAAAGTTATATTAAACGCAAAACAGGAGCTAATAATTGTGCGAGATAACACTGACAATAATGCTATTATAACTACCGATCCAAGTGAAATACCAAAAATTACTCTTCACAAACTAACTTGGAATATACCACATATTTCAGTAGCAATCCCTCAAGAATTATCATTAACAAAAATTATTGATAAGGGAACAGATTTAGTTATTGCATTTAGAAGTTGGGAATTAGTTGAATATCCGGAACTGTTGAAAACATCCAGACACAATTGGCCTGTTAAGACATCTACTAGAGTTGAAACTCCTCGTCATGTTATAGTTGCGTTCCAACAGGAGAAGAGAGATTCGAAAATATCAAATATGAGTGAATTTAATGATATAAACTTGAGAAATATTAAAGTTTTTTTGAATTCTGAAAGATACCCCTATAATGATCTTCTCCTGGACATAAGTAATAATAAATATGCTATATTATATGAAATGTATTCCCAATTTCGATCTTCTTACTATGCAAAAACCGAAGAACCTTTATTTGACCCAAGCGATTTTAAATCAAAAGCTCCTATTGCTTATATAAATTGCTCACATCAAAAGGAATCTTTACAAGCTGGACCTGTAGTAATGAGAGTAGAATTTGAACTAAACAAAGATTTAGAAAAAGATACTTCAGCGTATTGTTTAATATTACATGATAAAGTTTTCACTTACAACCCACTCACTAAACTTGTTAAACAACTTTAATTTTCAAGTTGCTTTTAATATTACATTTCACCCCCACCCTCTTGAAGCACTACATTTATTTAACATTTGAACAAATATTTCTTAGTTGTATAAGATCATTTAAAGATAGAACAACTCCAAGCAGGTTCTTAATATAGTTCATGAAGTAATGATCTTACAATATGTTCAAGAAATTAGACATTTTCATTAAAAATTTAGAAGAACTGAAAAAACGTATTGAATCATATTCCATAAAAACTTTGTGTTTAAAAAATTTGCAACTTTAAAAATATGAGATTAGTTTTGGATATTCAAGCGTTCAAAGATGAAAAGAATAAATTTCTACCTAAAGAATTAGCTGCCTATGATGGAGAAAAAATTAGTCATTATGTTTTCAAGCAACCATTTTCTTTGAATTCTCTTTCTCCTGAAGCGCACAAGCAAGCTGTATGGTTAATGAAAAATCACCACTGCATTAATTGGAATATCGGTTATACTCCACTACACCACTTTCAACAATTGTAAAAAAATTGACTGAACAAGCGCAATTTGTTTACGTTAAAGGAAACGAAAAAGCAGATTACCTAAGAAAATATTCCAGCAAACCAATAATTGAATTAGATGAACAACCAATTTTAATTGCTTCAACACCTAAATGTTTTTATCATTCAAAGTCACCATCTATGTGTGCGCTTTCAAATGTGTTTTATATTTATAATAATTTTTTTATGAATGAATAAAAAAAATAATTTTATTTAACTTTGTTTTATTAAATACATTTCATTTCTCACATTTAAATTTCCTAATACACACATATATTCTTATAATATAATTGTAACATATTAAGTTCCAATACAAACTTTACTCTGTCTTTGTTCTTTAAGAACTCGCCACACACTTGTACACTTTTTTTACAAAACTCAGCATGTTGCATATAGTTCTCATACCACAGTATATCTTGAGCTTCAGCATCATTTCCCGCAAGCGCATAAAACCGCGAACAGGCTTCCGACATCAAAAAGTTTTCATAAAGTTCTAACACAAAGTTCTCCATATCTTACACAAATACTTCAAATTGAAGTTCTCCCAATTCTTCTTCTGCCAATTTTATCACATCTAATATAGTTGGATCTCCTATATATTTCTTCAAACTAACCACTTCAACAAAAAATCCCAATTGTTTCAGTTCAACTACAAACTGCAATACATTGAAATTTTCGAAGTATTGAGCACAAGCGGACGCACCTTTCGAATAATGTTCCGCAAACTCACAATAAAAGTCAACATATTCTGGTCTGCTATGCATAGCATTATAATAATTATCTGAAGTTAATTGGTTAAATTCTTCATGTAACTTTTTCACAGCCTCATCCATAACTGTTAATGTATATAACTAACAGCGACTAAATGATCGTAAGTATCAATGTTTCTTATAAACAGAAAATTCCTTCTTATTATCACATTGATGTTCTGGGAATGATATAAACTAGTTCATTATCTTCTTCATTATTATCACCATCTAGAATAGTTTCAAAAATATCTACAATTGATTTAGTTTCTTTCACAATAGCTCTTTTTTGATTAGTATATTTTATATTAATGTAATCACAATGACTTCTACACAATGGACAAACATCCTTCGTTTTTAACCATTCTGTCAAGCAATCTAAACAAAATTTGTGTTCACACCAATTTGGTGTGCAAATGTTTTCTTTTTCCAAAGAACTAAAACAAATAGGGCATTCCTCTTTCAAATGCACTTCACTTTTTTTCTTTTTTGAACTAACTGTTTCCGAACTAACTATTTCTGAATTGACCCTCTTGAGTACTCGATTTCTTAATTTGAGTTCTTCCATTGAAAACTAAACTGTGAAGTGAAGAAACATACAGAACTGCTGGTTTTATTATGTTTATTTAAGAGGGGAGGGGAAAAGTCAGGGTCAGGGGCAAGGTCAACATATATGTAGATAAGGATGGGAAATGTATTAATTACATGATGAGAAAGACTCCTCAGTAAGCAAAAGAGAGAGAGCCCTCACGGAGGATAAGGTAATTACCTCCTCCGTGAGGACTCACTCTCGTTAACACACTACTATGTGAATTTAGTATGAAAACATGTAACAGATAGAGGTCAATTAAAGTCAGTTATTTCAGCTTTAATCCTACATCTGTTATGCTAGTCCATCCAGCCAAATATAATACTGCTTACTCGTTTAGATACCTGCGTGGTTGTCGTATGACCCTAGCCTTTTATCGAGCTGTTCCAGGGAAAATTGAGAGTTCGGTAGTCACGTCACTTGATTTTCTCGGGCTGTTTGATAGGGTCGATCGGGCTTTATGAACATTTTAACAAACTTAGCATAATCACTCAATAAATCGTACTGTATTCTGGCCATTGTTCGAGGGAAACCTTCAAAGTTATATGCATTTATAGCAGTGCATTTTAAAACATTCAATAATTTTCTTACCTTTCCGATTAATCACCTTCTTAGATTCAGGATTCAGGATTCAGGTTAGGGATACTCTTGGAATGTTGCCATGTGTACATGCTTCTCTAGCGGTCCTTGTGCGATTTTGATATGTCTGCGGGCCAAGCCAACAAGAAACAACATAATTTATTGATATACTACCATAAGTTTAATGTTAAACGACTATCTTTCCCTTTCGCTTGATGTACGCAGGCAATATCTTTTAGTGGTTGCGTTGCGTTCCCTAAATTTGGCAACACCGTCCGCGTTGCTTCACAGCTGGTTCCAACAGAGATGCAGGCTCTTGACCAAAGGTGTGTTTAGGCCTGAATTAATGCGCTGCGGATTTATGTTTTTAGCGGTTTTAATGCCAGGAGTTTAAATGGCCGCCTGCCGGAATGAAGTGGTTTCTGTTTGTTTGGTCATTGTGGATAATGGTTTTATCGTCTGGTTTCTTTGTCCTGCCAGCAATACATAATATCATACAGCCTAAAATACGTTTTATATGATATTGAAGATGTTATTAAATTAGGTGGCAACCATTTTGTTGTATTTTACGTGTTGCAGGACAATGTAAAGCTGGCCTATTGGTAGAATTTTTTCTGGTCCTTAAACATTGATCTTGGCGTTTTAGGTGGAGGATCTTGACCCGACCTCGTTCTCTTTCTTGGTAAACCCTCCAAAGTAGTGCGTAAGCCTGATAAAAAGTTTAAGAATTTCTAATTCGCTCTTACGGGGATAATCTTATTTAGGACTAGAGAAGTTGGCATAGTTACCAGTTTGGTGTAGTTGTACTGGGCATATCAGGTCACAAGCGTATTGACTTCATATCCTGTAAACTATGGTTAATTTGTTAAACAATACACAATATATTGCAATTGCCCAGCACAGCTTATTTGACGATTATTATTACTTTAGGTAATCATGTTATTGTTTAATTAATATAAGATTGCATACTATGAATTTTGTCTAGCATATACGAATATTAATATATAACCAATATAGTTTTATCGAAGGTTTCGTGATGTTCTTAATTCTCCTCAACCTATGAGAACCAAGCTACATGGCGACCCTGCCAGCGGGGTCCGTATTTCCTTAAGATCTTTGTAAAGTAAAGTGATGATGAAGTTATTGTGATTGTGTCAAGAAAAAGGGAAAAACTCAGTCAAAAGAATAAGTTATAATTGCACAAGCCGGAAACAGCGGTGGACAAACGACAACTCAAGAATCCAGCAGAGGCGTCTACCTCCTTGAAGTACTTGCATTAATGGTAGGTGGCATAATTGTTACTGTTTGGGTGATTTACTGTTGCCTGCGGATAAAAAAGAAAGACAAATAAGGCGTGAAATAAGAAGAAGTCAAGAACTTGTGTAAGAAAAACTCATCCTGACGATATATATGGGTCGATTCTAAAATCGATCCCATCAGTGGTGCCCGAATCGGGGCTGGCATCGATGGAACGGGCTAGTTGTGGGCGCAATGCCGCTAGTTCGCAACGTTGGACACGTCAGCTTCTAGGACCACTCCTGATGCAAAACATCTGTAGCGGATAGCGGATTATATAATATTAAGGTAAATGAGTAGTGTAGGATTAAGTGATTTTAAAGAACTATACGCATCCGTGCTTAAGTTTTGTAGTAACATTGTTAAAGAACCTACCGAGAGAAGGGTAAGTTGAGAAATAGTACATAAATTGTTGTTAGAGATTCGGCGGAGCAGCAAGCAGCTTCAAAATAATATCAATGAAATCGGAAAAATTCTTTATAGTTGTAGACATATACTATTAGAGAGGTTAAGCGATATAGTAGAAGGTAAGGAAAGTGATAAAAGTTTAAATATGTCTGAAAAATTTGACTTGAGAACAGCTGCATCCTTGTTGCCGTGTATTGATGGTAATGAGGATACACCTAATCAACTAACTGACTCTATTCAACTTTATAGCGAACTGCTGAATGACGATGGTAAAACACATTTAATAAATTACGTTTTGAAAACTAGATTATCACGTAGTGCAAAACTACGACTAGAAAATAGTTACAATACAATTGACCACTTACTAGCTGATATAAAAACACATTTACTTACAAAAAAATCTGCAGCTGCGTTAGCAACTGAATTACATACTATTAGACAAGACGGGAAGACAATTGAATTGACGATTACGCAAAACAAATAGAAGAATTATTTCTTAATTTAACTATAGTTCAAGCAAATGGCAATGATCGAAATATTACAATTCATAGAAATGTCAACGAAAAACTTGCAATTAATGCATTTTCTTATGGACTAAAAAATAATGAACTGCGAACAATAGTAAAAGCTAGGGACTATTCCACACTAAAGGACGCTATAGTAGGCGCAAAAGATGAAGAAAAGTTTAAATTCTCAAATTCTAGTATGTCTGTATTTCATATGAGACAGAATAATAATAAATCGAATAGATTTAACAATCACGGTGGTCGTGGAAGAGGTTTCTCAAATAGATTTAATAAAAATCGAGGTAGACCTTTTAATAATAATACTAGGTCGGCCACTATAAATCCGAGAAATTTTAATAACAATAATTTCCGTGGACCAATATTGGTTGTAATCTAAAATCATCGTCGGCGCCCGCTAAATCAGTTCCTTGACCTAGGAGCGCCTTCCGGCGTTTCCCCACTTGCAACTCGGACAACTCTTCACTGTGACCCCTTCCTTCTTACATCGGAAACAAAACTTCGGCTTTGGTAACGCACAACCAATAGCCCAGTGGCCAGGCTTCTTACAGCGGAAACATACCACTTCCTCTTGCTGGATGTGTTGCTTCGGTCTCCTTCACTCTTAAGGTCGCTATATCTGGTACCTCGTAAACATATTGTCACATATACGCTCCTACCGCTTGTTGCCTATGGACCTGACTTCGTTGCAGTAGTTGCGCTGTGCTCTTTCAGAAGACGGAGCTCAGATATAGGTAGTTGGGAGAGATGGATAGAAACACTCGGTGTAAAAAAGGCTTGGTTTATTAACTTCAGGTTGAGTATAGAAGGTTGTAAGTATTACCAAAATATTCGGGAATGCATATCTCGTAAGTCCCCTGGGATATTCCTCGCGAAAATGTTAACCACGAACAACAGCGAGAGAGAGGGAGAGCTAGCCTGAAGGGCTGTTACAATTAGACTGACGGGCGAATAGATTGTTTGGTCTGGCTGAATATTTAGTTACGTAGTTTACTTTTTATATGTAGTTAATTTAAATACCACTTTGCCTTATGGCGTTATTAATTTTCACTGATTCACTTTTAAGGCGTGCCTGATCAGAGGGGCTTTTCCCTTTCGGTAGTTCGCACTGATA
>MU185000.1:98976-134129 GCA_016904865.1 Pissodes strobi | reverse complement strand
CGTGCCTGATCAGAGGGGCTTTTCCCTTTCGGTAGTTCGCACTGATAGGTCTTTTTTAAAATGAGAGCTTTGATCTGCCAGAGGGGCTTTTCCCTTTCGGTAGTTCGCACTGGAGATCAAAGTCTGCCGATATGGGCTGCTGCCCCGCTTTTTATACCAAACTTTGACCTCTAATTCGAGTATTGTTTTGAATTGTCAACAAGGTTAATCATAACAGTTTATACTTTAATTAACAACAATTTATAATTGCGATTCAAGGTTAAGTTCAAACTTTCCACTGTATGATTTTATGTTAGTTGACACAATGCCAGATCAGGTTCCAACAAATTCCCACGCCTTGGAGGCTGAGCATAGTTTTCTACCGATTCTCTTCTCGCTTCCAAGCGTCTACATACAGTACGGAGTTGACCTACAGATCTGTTATCCACCAAAGCTAACTGACTCTGATAAAATGGAGCCAAGTTCCCTACCAAAATTTTCAATTTTGCATCCTCCGAAATAGGACAGGTAAGTCTTTTGGAATAGCCTGATATTACGGCCAAGTATATGCCGATACTTTCATCTTGTCCTTGAGTTCTTTTACGAATTTCCTCAAATAACTTCTCGTCATAATTGCAAGGCTGAAACTCTTCCCGCAACAGATCCACGAACTCATCCCACGTGGAGACTTCATCACGATAAGCTAGGTAGAATTGGTATGCCTTACCAATGAACAAGTCAATATCACACTCGAGAAGCACTTCTTTCGGCAGCAGTTTCGTTTTCCAAAATATCCAAGGTGGGAGGAACACTCTGTTTTTCCTCAGATTTCACCGCTTGATCATCAAGTTTCTTCAACAATGTAAGAGTCATAGCAACCCATTCTGACTTAGACTTACATCTTTCTTGGTCAGACCCTGGCTCCATATGATCAAGTCGATCCAAAACATGGGCCAGCTTACTCTGGAACTTCACGAAGTCACCACTTTTCCTGCCTCCAGTTAATTTACTTATATCCCTTATAAGCTTCTTAATCTTCTTATCTACAGCTTTAGCATCCTCTTCATAACTGAAAGGATATTCCGGATATCTAACACTTTCGCCACTCTTCTCCATCTGAAGGGCAAACGATGCTTCATATCCTCAGAATTACCAGCTGCAATCCCTCTGACAGCAAGTTCGTACGTAAGCTCATCTTGACTAAGCCTATTAACATGCATTGTTCGCGACATGATGAAAAAGCACTAGTGTGGCAAACCGATAAACAAAAATATATAAGTATAACAACACTCTCACTTATCACCACGTTATTCTCGCTATATATATGCATAAGGTATCTATTGTCACATCAACTAATAATTAAAAGTTATCAGGATAATACTTATTATTATTATTAACTCCGTTGCGCGTGTACCATGGTATACGTGTCGCAGTTGTACATGAATAGACCTTAAGATTCAGTTTATGAGATACTGCTGTGTAAAATTACTATAATCAGGTATTTAGTCAATCAGAACGACAATGTTTAACATTTACCATAATATAAATTAAATTGTAAGAATAATGAAATATAGCATAAAAACAAACTATAAGCATTAATTGAATCACACTAGTAAATATCGCAGTTATTTATATTCGCATTGGTAAGCTTTGCTTACGCCTAATCAGTTCCAAAAATAATTATATCAATACCTCGCAGAAAGAAATAAAAACACGCAACTTACTACACGCTGGAAAATACTAATAACACGCCAACAACATTAGGTAAACAGATCACAATTATTACCTAAACTTATCTTTACAGTCTTCGCCGATGTCACCTACAGCGTCCTGCACGTGGACTACTGCTAAACACCTTGGGACCATGAACTCTCAGTGGTATTTGAGGTAATGCCAAGCCTCTATGGCTGCAGTCGGTACCAATACAACACAACCAACTGTACTGCCTGGCAGCTACTTGGTTAGCTACTTAAACTCTCTCCAAGCAAAGCTGGCTCCAAACAACAATAGCTGCAAATAACATTAACTTGTTCCATATACAAATAACTCCAGGCCAATAACTCCAGCCATAAAATAGCTCCAATAAATTGGCTCCCGGTAAAACTGGCTCCCGGTATAAATGGCTCCCAGTAAAAAAAACCTGAAGGAGAACAAGCGCTAAGTATGCATTCTCTTACTGCAATTTTTAGGCAGCCTCTCTTTCAGAATAATCTCCACTCAAAGAGTATTTAAAAATAATAATGAGAGTATTTAAAAATAATAATAATAGTCGTCTTGCCAAAATGCCAAGGTCACAATAAAACCGATATCATATCCACCCTACAGGTGATAGACATCAAATACTAAGAAAAACTGACTAATAATATAACCACTGTCTGCTCTTTTAAGAGTTCAGACCCATCAGGCAAGAACAAAACTTGTCCATTTATGACATTATTATGAAATCTAAATTTGCAAAGCTTATGTACGACTTTACAAGTTCTTATAAGCAAAATTCAAAGTAGAAATGAAATGTATCAAAGATTATATACAGTTTTATACATTATTACACCCTATTATACAATACGGGTGCCCATAAAAACAAAGAAATAGCTAGGAGTGGTCGACTGCCATATCATACCGAAGACGATATCGGAAACTATAATTCAATACGCTTGATTTCCCCAGATTATTACTTCTTATAAAAATAATGAGTATAAATAAATCATACTATGCTTCCAAGTTATCTTTTGTTCTACGATATTGCATGATATACGTGCAAGAATTAATAAATTTTCAAAAGTAACACACTGAGACCCGTTAGAAAACTATAATACAGTAACTTCTACTCTGATAAAATAAATCCCCCTGTACAGAAAATAAATGAGTATATCCAAAATGTATGATATGTATATTTATTTACCTAACTACGTAGGGTTTTTCGATGGTAATGACGAATTGGGGAGCAAATGCTCCCTTCTACAAGCATTCCTCGAAGAAGGAAACGGCGTATTTTGTTCCAGAATCCACTGCACGTGGCAAGTTACTAATCCAAAATCTGGACTTTAGGCAAAAACCAACCCATCCACAGTCAAGCCATAAACTACAGCAACCTAGTAACTATGCCACTTTAAACCCGAAATAAGTAGAATCCCCCTTTAGGGCGAATTAAAAATTCTTAAACTTTTTATCAGGCGGACCCATTACCTCCTTTGAGGGTTTTCTGTAGAAAGAGAACGAAATCTGGTCAAAAAGAACTACCTAGGTCGTGAAATTCAATGTTAAAAAGCTAGCAAAAACTCTGACCACAGGCCCGCTTTGCACTGTTCTGTATCCAACGTAAAAATACACCAGCCGATTGTCGCCAAATCTACCAACCTCTTCAATATGCAATGAAACGTCCCTAAGGCTGTGTGATATTATGTACTGCTGGCAGAAAAAAGAAATTCAACGATAAATCCATCATTGGCAATAACCAGACAAACAGAAACCAATTCATTCCGGCCGGCGCCATTTAAATCTTCTAACATCCAATCTGTTCAACGCATTCAATCGAATCGAACTTAAACGTACCTTAAGCTAGACCCGTTTTTACCTTGCTAAAACCATATATTTAATACTGCAAAGCAGTTCGAGCGACGTTGCCAAGTTAGGGTATATACGCATTTACTCACACATCCTGACTGCGTATCTTTGAAGCGAAAGCGAGAAATAGTCGTTTAACAACAAAACAAGGGTAGCATATCAATTAATTATGTATTCTCTTGTTAGCTTAAACCGTAACCACGTCCAAAAATCGCAAGACAAATGCTCAGCCAATATAACATCTGTCAACGTTCCAAGAACATCCCTTCCATTTATCGCATTCGTCCATAGACGACCAACAATTCATTTAAGGTATATTACCGCCGAAAAATGAAATTATTCGCAAGGTAAGTGATTTAACACGTTGACTGCCATATGTACCCAACGTGGGGCCCCAGACATTTTGTCATAATGGCCGCATGAACCTACATAGGGGACACATGCACTAAATCGTTTTGAGCCGCATGTACCTAGAGTGAGGTCTCAGCGCTGTGTTTTTCTTATGGAAACGTAAAAGGGTGGCCACAGAGAAAAGGTATAACTAGTTGGCCTGTGGAATTAAGGCTTGTCATCGGATAGACCGACCATATTTGCGAAGTGAAAAAATAATCACTCTTTCATACGTTACATTTTCTTTATTTGAAGAAAGGTAATAAAGTTACAATAAAAAACCTTTTTTCTAGAATATAAATAAACAGTTATTCTGTTTTATAAGCGATATTTATGAACAAAAAAATTAGAACACTGTATCCAAAAATATAAAAAATTATAAATTCTAATGAAATAGAAATCAAACGAACATTTTTTATTCTTATTTCCTGCAGTGGTGCACCTCGAAAAAACAGACTGTTGCATTTATCGTAACGAACTGACGGGACGGTTTGCTTGACCTTATCGATGCAGTACATCCCCACTACTCCGTAATGCATCTACATTATAACTAACCAAATGGCTTCTAGAAGGCCTTCCATTTCTCTCGCACACTGACTCTCGGTCTATGTGTGTTACGCATCAGAGGCCAAGCGAAGCGGATCGTTGAGTTGTACATATCTGCTGTGACCCCACGTATGTCTTTCACGGCCTCAAAGAATAAAAGCTACTACTTGGGGCCGCGTGTACCCAAATCAGGTCTCACTCATATATGTAGATTACTGGCTGAATTTGCTCGAACCGACACTACGTAGGTGGTTACTATATAAATTAAGCCAGTTTAACACAAAAAAAAAGTGGTGGCCACAAGAACAATTTTTTTTTACATTGTGGCTGTCAACGTGTTAATTGAAGTGCACTGCTATATACTTATATATTTTCTTGATAGCGATATAGAATACGATACGATCTAGTGACTGAAATTACGTATATAACTAGCATGTTTCAGTTTATTCCTCTAACAGCTCGATAAAGGCACTGGTCGTTCGACAATCATGCAAGATTAAGGGTGGCTTCACTGACTTTATTTGACTTCTATCTATTACATGGTTCTAATGCAAAAAGACATGTAACACTGTTCCCTTAAACCGACAACTATTCGAGAACCTTGTCAAACAACATCTTCGCACACACACGGCTCGTCGAATGCCATAGTATTTCTCTTTAGTATGTGTCACTGCCATATAAAAACCCAAGTTTTTTTGTATTACTTTCTCATAGCCATTTTTTTAAGATTTTTAAAACGTTATTAATCGGCCATTTTTCAAAATAACTATATTATGTGCTATATTTTTGAGAAGAGGGAGGAACATATCCCAAGACATATAAGGTGCTCTATTTAAAATAACACAGTTGCTCTGTACGTGAGAAACAGCAATTTTGTTTTTAATATATCCGGTTGTCAAAACAATTTGAAATAAAACTTTCGGTAAAATTAAATTTATTCAGTGAAAACCGCACCTGGATAGCATTTTTCACTTCCGAGCTATCTAAGATTAAAATGGCAAAATATGGTTGTATTTCTATTGGTACATTTCGGTTTGAATCTCGATCAATTATTCTGAAGTTAAAGTTGCAATAAGCCCGTTTTTAGTTTATATCTAGAAATTCACGGTAAAATCTATAAAGGCTGTTTTCACATGATGATCGCGCACCGACTGTGCAACTACCGTGACGTTTTTACTGTACAGGGTGTCCCATTTTCGGTAATATTACGGGGTATCTCACTTACGAGTAAAGATAGAGAGTTGCGGTTTTCGCAATACCGTGCTACTTTTTTGTGAAAAGAACGATGGTATAAACAAAATTTTCATAGCCCGCGTCGTTTCTGAGATACAGGGCGAAATTGAAAATAATGCATGCGTTATACTTTAACATATCGCAAAGCTAAAAAAATACTCTTATATAGTTTTTGACGTAGAATCCAGTGGCTTGATTAGATTTTTGTTGTGAGCTGCCAATTTTTAGCTATAAATCAAACTTATGTTTTTTTAAATGGAACACCCTGTATATTTTTCTTCCGTTTGAATGGAAATTTTATAAGCTTTTCAAAAATATATAATACATGATGTGTATTTTAAATAATAAGTCTGAAATTCATAATTTCACAAAATGTATATCTATACGACACTCTTGATGAGTATAGTATAAGCATAGCCTAAAGAAAACTATAGCTGCGACACTTAAGCGCGGCACCTTTGACAAGCGAGGACCAACTTTATCACTATGTAGTGGGGAGGAAATAAATAAATCTAACTTGACGTCAACCCCCCCGGCAATCATTAGTGAAGTGAGCCGTACTAAAATTTTTTGGGACGTTATATACTAAAATTGTTACTCTCCCCTATTATTTTATTTAAACTTTCATCACAAAATATATGATTTATAAAATACTGTTTATTTCGAGTAGAGAATAACTATTTTTTTGATCCAAAAAGCTGCATAAAGAGAGCCGGATTTTTATTTAAACATTACACCTGAAAGAAATAGTTAAAAATGTCTTTTGAAGTGAAATTAAGAATGGCGAATGTAGATTACTTGTAGTAAGTACAGCATTCTTGAATGCTGAATATACCTATAATAGAATATAAGCTCCAAGTTAATCTTTAAATATCAACAAGATCTATACACAACAAAAGTTTTTTATATGAGATTTTATTTTGCACAAGTAGTTACGGTTTTAGACGAACTTGTGAAGATCTGCAATAATAATTTTGAAAATTTTGATTTATCTAGTTGTTCTCTTCTAAGCTTAAAAAAGATCTTATATAAGTACACAGATTAGGAGTAATCTGTGATAAGTAGATAATTTTGTTTTATATAGATTCTTAGCAACCTGCACAATTTTATAAACGTATTATGTACGATTTTGCTTATTTTTTCGTAACAGCTTTTTCATTTTATTCGCTAGATAAAAATATTGTCAAGATGGTGAAATGAAAGTAAATTTTTGATCTGGCTATAGTTCACGAACTAGTTTATGCATGAAGTGCACAATTACGGTAAATCGGAGCAACCTGTACCGTGCGTTCAATTTATCTTGATAACATTTTGATTAGCTGTAACTTTTTTGTTTTTAAAGATAAACAAAGTTAAACAAAAAAGCAAAATGTAGGGTTGGTAGCCAAATTTTTTTCTAGGTTACATATAAAATAAAACACTAACGATTTTCTGACATATCAGCCTACTCTATATTTTTTAAATGGAACACCCTGTATATTACTACATTTTTGGAATCTCTAGAGAAGTCTAAACACATTTCGTGTATAATATCTTATACCTATCTTTCTTTAGGTGTTTACGAAATATTGACAGTTGAAAGTCGTGCATTTTGACAGCATGAGAGCAAAAAAAAAAACGATTTGCATATTCCTGTCTTAGGTTTTCATGAGCTATCAAATGACAGTAACTTTGACTTTAACCCGCGAATAAAATTGACCTGAACTTTTAAACCTCCGGTTAAATTGGAAACCACTGTCATTCGATAGCTTATGAAAACCTAAGATAGATATGTGCAAGCCGTTTTCTTTCATCTCGTGCGGTTTAGAGCCTGTCAAAATGCCCGACTTTCAACTGTCAATATTTCGTAAACAGCTAAAGATAGGTATAGGATATTATACACGACATGTGTTTTGATTTCACTAGAGAGTCCAAAAATGTAGTAATATACAGAGTGTTCTATTTAAAAAATATATAAAGTAGGCTTTTATGTCAGAAAATTATTGGTGTTTGTTTTATATGTAATCTAGAAAAACTTGGCTACCAACCCTACATTTTGCTTTTTTGTTTACCTTGGTATCTTTAAAACCAAAAAAGGTACAGCGAATCAAAATGATATCAAGGTGCTGATCAAATCTAAAATAATGGATATATGTGGATAACGATCGACTTTTACGAAAAACAACCAGCAAAAACAATGTTTTTGAGACTTACGCCTTTATGGTAGAATACGAACTGTTTATTGTCAAACGAAATGTTTTGCACATTCTTATCTTCCACATAACCACCACCTGGAAAATACTCCCCACCAAACCGAAAATTTCGTATATCTAGATAATTAGGTACTAAATAACTAAGATAAGAAGATGCAAATCGTTTCGCGCTAAGTTAAACAGATCAAATTCTTTAAATGGAAAGAATGCTACATGATATTTATCTAGAATTCTTAGAAGAATTCGAAAATCGGAAAATATGTCCCGCTCTTTTGAGACCTTTTATATTGAAATATAATTCAATTATATTGTCAAACTAAAATCAACATGGCTAAATGATGAAATGGTTGTAAGACTAATAAAAAAATTGAAAACATGTTATTTCTATAAAATGTGTATACATATGAAGGGTACAGGGGAAAAATGGTCTAAGCGCTATTTCCGTAGGAAACATTTTTATTATTGACTTCACAGAAAATTTTATTCTTGATAAAAGTTGGTGTTTGAAAAAAAACTAATTTTGACAATGCTAAATTAAAGATAAGTTATGCAGGGTACTCAATAAATACAAAAATGATGGTTAAAAAATAAAAAAAAATAAAGCTCATATTAAGATAAAAATAAAAGTCAAATACCTTTTTTTTCAAAAGTGAACCGCACCGTTGCGGAGAAAATCCATTTCAATTACTGAAAAAACCCGCTTTTTCTTAATTTTGTCCTTATTTTCTTCAGCAACGATGCACTTTTGGAAAAAATGGTATTTGACTTTTATTTTTATCTTAATACGAGCTTTATTTTTCTGTAGAAGCTTTTCCGATATTCCTAAGTTTTTGTTTTTTAACCACCATTTTTGTATTTTTTTAGTACCCTGTAATACTTAGTCTTAATTTAACATTGTCAAAATTAGTTTGTTTCCAAGCACCAACTTTTATCAAGAATAAAATTTTCTGTGAAATCAATAATAAAAGTTTCCTATGGAAATGGCGCTTAGATCGTTTTTCCCCTGTACCCTTCGTATATATTTAAGGTATGATTCCATATTATTAATTTTCGATTATTTTTGGGCACTTTAAATTTTGTAACCTATTATGATACGTTTTAGTCGGTTTTGGTGCTTTCAGTTAGTTTGGGTTAGTTCAATCAGCTTTCGTTTAGTTTTAATTTATTTTAGTCATTTGAACCCGGTTCCGATACATTATAACCAATTTTAATATTTTTGGTTAGTTTTGGTTAGCCAAAACTGGGTCGTTCAATCAACTATCGATTACTTTCGGTTCCGATACGTTATTACCAATTTTAGTGTTTAGAATAGTCGCCAAAATTGAATTGATCTAGGTTAGTTTTAACTTACTTAATATTATTTTTAAGCTATTCCGATACGTTTTAGCCCGTTTTGGTACTTTTAGTTGCTTTTGGTTTGATTTGGTTAGTCTTTCAAACAAATTTTGGTTACTTTCAATTTATTTTAGTTATTGAATTAATTCAAGTTATACTCTATTTCGAAATGATGCGAAGTAATAAATCATTTTCTGATGGCTGATACATAGGCGTACATAATTACGTACATATACGTACATATTTTAAACGTTTACCTGTCCTAATACTCGGACTTTCCCAGCATTATATTTATCACACTTAGGTTTTTTTATTACTATTGTAAACATTCAAATTTGACGATTTTTGTATGCATACCCTAAAGTATAAGTAATTGTAATTTTTCAGTTATATTTGTTCTTCCGAAGAAGACACAGTGTGTTTGTTTCATTTCATAGTTTCAATTAAAATGGCTAATTCAGCTTTCTCTCCAGTGAAACGAGCGAGCAAATGTCAATTTTCTGTTAACGAAAAGAATATTATTCTTAATGTATATGACGCCCTCAAACATCAAAATCCTCTGTATAGCGTTGATACTGTGGTGGAAATGTGTTCGCAAATGACGGGTGTTTCAAAAACGTCGATATATAAATTAAGGTGTGAACGAAAAAGTGGAGCTGTAAAACCACCTATACCGTCTTCAGGAAGAAAGACGGTTCCTATCGATGAAGACTACAAACTTATAATTAGAAGAACAGTACATTCCTTTTATTTTAATAAGGAAATACCAACCTTCGACAAAATTTTAGGAGCCTTGAAGCAAGACCAAAATAGTCGTCAAAATTCGCTTAAATTTGGTTAGTTTCAACTTATTTTAATATTTTTAATCTGTTACGATACGTTTTAGCCCTTTTTGATGCTATTGGTTAGTTTTGGTTAGTCGCTCAATCGACTTTCAGTTAGTTTCAGTTAGTTTTAATTTAGTTTAGTAATTTGAATCGCTTCGGATACGTTATAACCAATTTAAATGTTTTTAATTAATTTAGGTTAGTCGCCAAAATTCGGTCAATTTGGGTTAGTTTCAACTTACTTTAATCTGTTACGATATGTTTTAGCCCTTTTGGTTACTTTTGGTTAGTCGTTCAATCGACTTTCGGTTAATTTCAGTTAGTTTTAATTTATTTAAATCATATGCGATATCATCATCATCATCCGATACGTTATAACCAATTTTAAAGTTCTTGATTACTTTCGGTTAGTCGCCAAAATTCGGCTAATTTGGGTTAGTTTTAACTTACTTTCGTTCAATCAACTTTCGGTTAATTTTAGTTAGTTAATTTATTTTAGTCATTGGAACCGGCTCCGATACGTTATAACCAATTTTAATGTCTTTGGTTACTTGCCAATATTCCGTTAATTTGGGTTAGTTTTAATTTACTTTAACATTTTTAATCTGTTCCGATACGTTTTAGTCCGTTTTTGTGCTATTAGTTACTTTTGGTTTGTCATTCAATCAACTTTCGGTTACTTTCAGTTAGTTCCAATTTATTTTAATCATTTGAATCGGTTCCTATACGTTATAAGCAAATTTAATATTTTTGGTTAGTCGCTTAAATTCCTGTCGTTTTGGTTAGTTTTAACTTACTTTAATTTTTGTAACCTATTACGATAGGTACGTTTTAGCCTGTTTTGGAGCTTATGGTTACTTTTGGCTAGCTTTGGTTAGTCGTTCAATTAACTTTCGGTTGGTTTCAGTTAGTTCCAATTTATTTTAGTCATTTGAACCGATTCCGATACCTTATAATCAAATTTAAGTTTAATTAAACAAACTAACTAGCTGCTTAATTCTGCCGTTCTTTTCCCATTTTAACACATAAACATTAACTTATTTATATAACATACAAACAAAACAATATATACGCATAACGTCTATTTACCCAAACAACGAACCTTTTTCTATTTTAATTCCTATGAAAATTTATTGCACTCCGGCCCAGGTAAGCGCGTATGATTGGCATCGAGTTCCAACTGCGTGGTGTCCTCGCTTCACTGAGCTTCTCGGAGAAAATTTGATTCCGTACCCCACTAAACAAGCCGAGTGTCGCGGCTATAGTTTTCTTTAGGCTATGACAAAAGTTAATGAAAGCTTAGTATTTGACACAATAAATCGTCAGATATCCTTGACCACAAAATGAATCTAATGAACTCTGACCGGGAAAGTAACAAAAGATAAGTGATATAACTTTTTGTAATTGCTTTTTATTATATAAGCATTGTGTATACTCAATAACATTGATAGTCCCATTCATGCGACTAGCATATTATTTATAGACTGCCGTCTCCCGTATCAGCTGAATTTGTAACCATTATTATAAATAAACTATAAAATGTTACGTAAAACAGAAATTTTTCCTTTTTTATTCGATAGTGGAGCTTTGATTTATTTCTATTAATTGTTCTGCGCACAATAATTAATTTGAGTTATATATAGTCCATTATAATATAAGAAAGAAATAGCGCAACATATAAGCTTAGATAACATAATTTAGAAAAAAAAATAATTAAAAAGCTATGTTTACTCAATTGATTGATTCATTCAAATCGTTGGAATTTAAACTCTCCGAAACACTTTTATTCCATTGTTCATTAGTGGGACGCAACTTTTTTATGGCATATTTTCTTTTTCTAACTCCCTTTGACCTAGTCCAACAAAAAACTTCATCAATCTTATATTTTACTAGATTGGTTTTTAAAAAACTCAGTAGAAATGCGTTAGGCAATAATATATTATTAGAAGATTTGAGATTTTTCGATAAGCAATCCAATAGACAGGTTCACAAAGGAGAAAAAATGTAATTGAAAAGATGTGTTTATTCCATTGATTCATTCAAATCATTGGAATTAAAACTCTCCTCATATAGGGGTCCAATTTTTTAATGATGGCATACTTTTTTACCTAACTTTCCTTGACATAATCCAACCAAAGAAGTTTATTAATTATATATTTTTTTGATTGGTTTTCAGAAAACTCAGTAGAAATGCGTTAGGTAATAATTTAATTGAAAGTTATGTTTAGTCAATCGATTAATTCAAATCTTTGGAATAAAAATTCTCCGAAACACTTTCCTTCCATTGCTCATAAGTGAGGCGCAGTTTTTTAAGTGAAACTTCTTTAGCGAGGGGAAAGCCCCCCCCCCCCCCCCCCCCCCCCCCACGGTTCGCCCAGGAGAGGGGGGAAACGAAAAAACTAAAATATTTAATTTCAGGAGAACGGGAAGAGCAGCGGGGACGAAATTTTTATGGTAAGTGCGCCTCATGGGGGGCCATATTGGGGAGACCGCGGCTCTAATTTAAGGAGGAATTTTGGGGAAATAACCGTTTTGGGGGGAATTACACACACACCCCCCCACCACCTCACCGTAGTTCAGCTACGAGGTCGGGAATGGTAAAAATGGGAAGAAAAATAAATGCGTTATGAAAAAAAGACAAACATTTTTGAACAAAATGAGAAAAAATTGAAAAAAACGTAAAGAAATGTTCGGAAGGTTAATAAAAGTGTTATAAAACGAAATAAGAAAGAAAAATTATATAAAAAAACAGGAACACAAGATTGTTTGTAAAGTTAATAAAAACCAAATAAGATAAAAAAATTAATAAAAATAGAAAAAGTTGTTCGGAAAGCTAATAGGAGTATTATAAAATGATATTAAAAAAGAAAAAACGAAGAAACGCAGTTTTCGAAAAAAAATTTAAAAGATTAGAAAAAATAAAAAAAATGTCGAAACCGGGGGCAAAAAATGGGAAAAAAAGCTTAAAAAATAAACTCAATTCCTTAAATCTCTTTCAGAAGTTTCACTTGAGTTGTGTGCTTATAAACGTGAGGCACATCATTTGTTTTTATTAAGGGCATATTTTCTTTATCAAACTCCCCTAGACATAGTCAAACAACAAAGTCCATCAATTTTTCTGAATTGGTTTTCGGATTTGTCTATAAACAAACAGGTTCACAAATGAGAAAAAATTTAATTGAAGAGTTATGTTGATTCAATTGATTCATTCAAATCATTGGAATTAAAACTCCCCAAAATACTTCCCTTTCATTGCTGATAAAGAGGCAAATTTTTTTATTTTGGCATACTTTTTTACCTAACTTCCCTTGACATAGTCCAACCAAAAAAGTTTAACAATTATATATTTTTTGATTAGTTTTCAGAAATCTCAGTAGATATGCGTTAGGCAATATTTTAATTGAAAAGTTATGTTTACGCAATTGATTCATTCAAATAGTTGGAATTTCATTTCTCCGAAACACTTGTCTTCCGTTGCTCATAGGTGGGGGGCAATTTTTTCCCTAATGGCATATTTTCTTCACCTAACTCCCATTGACATAATCCAACAAAACGTTTTATCAATTCTATTCTGTTCTTGATTGGGTTTCAGAAAATCAGTAGAAATGCGTTAGGCAATAATATATTATTAGAATATTTTGGATTTCTCGATAAGCAATCGAATAGACAAGTTCACAATGGAGAAAAAAATTAATTGAATTGAATTGCTTTTATGAACTGATTCGTTCAAATAATTGAAATTAAAACTCCTGGAAACATTTGCGTCGAAGGGGGCGCATTTTTTTTATTATGGCTTATTTTCTTTACCTAACGCCCGAGGGGGCAATATCTTCCCGCAATACTGTCACAAATTGTCCGCAATCGCTGGCAATCTCAGTCAGCCCCACAATCGCGTTTGCAATCTTACAATCGCTTTAAAACAATCCCGCACTCACATTCGCAGTTCCGCAATCGCTGTCGCAATCTGACAATCACATTGGCAGTCACGCATGCCCAACCTATTTTTGTCAGAATAAAATCGCTTTGTTCTAATGCTGTCTTTGAAATTGGATCTAGAAGATTTTACCTAAACAATCTTCCAGAACCAATTGAAAAGACAGCATTAGAACAAAGCGATTTTATTCTCACAAAAGACTTACACCAGGACTACCCTGAAGAATATTTTGAGTACAATTATCCTGAATCAGAGGATATTTTATCAAGCCAAAATAAATTATTCAATGAAGATACCGCGGAAGATACCATTGAAAGGCTGGATGCTATGCTGGAAGAATTAATTTCACTTTCAAACTACGATTCACTGGATATGGAGGACTATACTGGTCACGATCCAAAAACACTAGACCGTAGCCTTTTAAAAATAAGATTTAAAGGCAAAAATTTGTTGGTGGATTATTTCACACTGTGCTGGCTATTTTCGGATAATAAAAGAAACTTATCCTCGGATAGAACTCTCAGATGTAAAAGTATGCAAAGTTGTTAAAAAAAATAAAGTAACAGCACCAAGTATGAAGAGGGCTCGAAGTAGAGCATCCCAAAAAAATAAAAATAAAAAACTGCAATTAAAAAGGGCCCCAAGCATGGAAGATGCCGAAACCTATGAAAGTGGAAGCTATTCAGAAAAAGTGAAGTGGAACACGAATGCTTTTCTGCAGAAACCGAGAAAAAAACATTTTGTGAAGTGTCTTTAAAAAATGAAGAATACTATGCTGTTGCATATGATACATGACATATTGGCCGGATCATAAAGACGTTAGATGTTTATATGTATGTTCCTTAAAAGACACCTTGATGATTACATTTACCAACAGGAAGATATACAAATAATTGCAAAGAAATATATTTTGTATGGTCCCATTGCTCTGCAGGCAAAAGGTCCTTTTCGTCTTAGAAGGCAGGACAAGCTGAATATTGAGAATAGCAAAAAGGGACTTCGTTTTTAAGTTTGTTATACATACTCATATACGTACTTTTATAAGTACCTATAACTGAGACTAACCTAATGACCAAAATAAATAAATATGTTTCTTGCTTAGATATATGTCAGTGTATACTAACTTGAGCACCTACAAAAATATTTCTGCCACCCGCAATCGCCTACAATCGTCTGCAATCAGTTACATCATCACAATACAATCCCCTAAAATCCGACAATCACAATCGCGTAGAATTCGCCGAATTGTGGTCGCAATCGCAGCAACGGTAAAGGTGGGGATTGTCGCAATACTGTCACAAAATTTGAGAAGATTTTATCCTCTCGTTAACGCCTCTTGACACAGTCCAACAAAGGGTTCCATCAACTCTATCTTTTTCTTGATTGGTTGGATAATATATTATTGAATAATAGTGTCTGCCATTGTATCAGCTATATAAGAACGTGGCTAAATATTTCTATAGTTATATTGTGTGAGAGGTAGTTTATTCAGCTCTTCGGCATTTCTAGCATTTGCTATGCACAGGGCATCTTTGAAATATTTAAAATCAGAAATGTAACTTCTATGCGTCATCGATAATTCAAACTTAATGATGAAATCTATCGACGCTCATGAATTATTGCGCATTAATTTCTTTTGAGTTTCCTATATAGTTATTCTATTCGCATCTTTGTTTTTCTAAGTAAAGTTTCGTAACTCGGTTTCGCCTTAAGAAAGTTTTTGAATACGTATCCTTGAAGAACTCTATTAATTTATAGGGCAGACAGGGGACAGTTGTGCCATCTTTTATTTGATATATACTACGGACTATTGCATGAAAACACTTTTAACATCTTAACAAACAGAATATATTTCCCTACAAAACAGCAAAGTTATTAGGTTTGATTCAGAATAATGTCTAATCTGAGTATTTGTAATACTTTTCAGTGATTGAAAATATCTCTTATTTTTGAGATTACGTTTAGGTGCTTTAAAAAATGCGTATAATATTATTTAGACAAAGTCAACAAACGCTGTAAAATTGAAATAATACATACTATTTGACAAAAATAAGTTCAAGTTCCTATAACACCTAACCGAACCAATAATAATACAATCTACTGATAAAAACATTCACAAAAGCTAGGCTTGTTTCATAAACAATATCACTCAGATTGACACTTATTGCTCACATACAAATCTTCCTGTTTGTAAATTCTACATGGGA
The DNA here is from genome assembly GCA_016904865.1 of Pissodes strobi. Taxonomy (NCBI): domain Eukaryota; kingdom Metazoa; phylum Arthropoda; class Insecta; order Coleoptera; family Curculionidae; genus Pissodes; species Pissodes strobi. The sequence continues at coordinate 117,922 of MU185000.1, read as the reverse complement.
CCAGAGTTTGCATTTAAGGCTCTGAACCCACTTCTTTCTTGGTTTGCTTAAACCATAGGGTTCCAAACACACAAAACAAAAATATTCGTTTTCTTCCTTGCTTGATTCTGGTATTTCTTCCATTGCTGACTTCTAACCCAAAGATTTTCTTAATTTTTTTTGTTGTTTCTCATCATACTCGGTTCTTATTTATTAATTTTTTTGATTTTCTTTCCTATCTCTTTCCTGGGTGGAGCTTTAAGGTAAGGGCACACGCTTTCAGCCGAAAATGTATAACTGGGAGTAATATCATCTGATTTTTTATTAATCATGGTGAAATTTGACGCAGTTGTATTTACAATTGGTTGACTTGCATCTACGGATAACTGAACTCTGATGCTTGATGATAGTTAATCACAGCCTGTGGCTGGTTGATCTCGGCTTGTGGATAGTTGTGTAGTGCTTGTGGAAGGTTGATCGACGATTGTGGATGATTGAGCCGAGCTTGTAGAGGATTTAAATGTGATTGACTATGATAGTACTGCCACTATATACAACTTCAACACTGCTGTTGTTGGTATCAGCTTCGTTAATATTTGGGGAAGACATTGGCCTATTTGTAATTAATGACTGTCATAAGGAGAGTTAACAGCCTTCTTTAGGGGACCTTATATAGCTCCGATCTAAAGGTTGTAACTTATTGGAACAATGTGCTCTGAGTGATAAAATCACCATACCGTCTTCTGTGCAGAAGTTAAGTGCTGCTATAGATATATGTGACTAATGATCATTCAATAATATTAAAACTTTCTGACTAGGAAAACAATTAATAAATTTCGAGAAATGTTTCAAAAATATAACAAAATGGACGTTCGTTCCCAAGATCGACACTCTACTAACTAAAAATTGCCAAATATTGAATGATAATACTGATCATTATAGTTTGAAAAGTTTGCAAATATTTGTATGCGGTTTCAAGCGAATTTTTTTGCAACAGATAGAGGTGAATCGAAACAGCTAAAATCTCAAAATTCTGCTGTTTTCATTAGGGCGGCAGCTGGTTGGTTTCCTCTGTATTTGTAGTAAGCTTGGTATTCTTGTATTCAGCTAGATTAAATAATATTTGTTGATCTGATTTATCTGCAAAATATTGCTGATCAGAAGGGAAAAACTTTTTAGTTTCCTGTCATATTTAGTGTAATACTCAGTTTCTCTCAGGAATCTAGTCAGCTCTTCTGCTTTTGATGGTTAGAGAAAAAAAGGAGGCATATTATGTATTTCTCTTAAAGAACGCTTAAGTAGGTATATGTAAGAAAACGCTGGTTTTCTAGATTGCGAAAATTACATAGGTGGTACGATAGCTGTTTCGAATTAAAAAAAAAAGATAATTAGAAGTAGGTATTGTTGTTTACAAGAGTGGGAGTAAATAAATAGAAATTATATAAGATATGGTTGCCCTAATTAATTGCTGCCTCAGGCAGAGCATCATTATGTTAGAAAAAAATCATATTTTTAAGGAATAAGATCTGGATTATATTCATATTTCCAAACAAATTCTGATCTGGATCTACACCATTGTCACTAGAATCCAATTGTATATCCGTGGGTTTTGTAAGTTTTCCTAAAGAAGCTGTTTTCGTAGAACTGGAATTTGATTATTTTAAATCCACGTATAAGCCAAATTTCCCCCGATTTCTTCTACACAAATTTAAAGCTTTCCTACTTCACTTGCATATAACTATACTTATCTTTATTCTTTAGAGAGGATGTAGATCCAACAAATATTGACTTCATCTTAATCTTGCTATTAAATATGTGGCAATTTACAAAACATTCGAAATGATTTACCTCCAGTATCATTAACCATTAACATGATAAGTAGTAATATCTTGGGAAAACTAAAAATTAGGCAAATAAATCAAAAATTCATAATTCGCTTTAACACTAACGTAAGTAGTTATCTATGTTTCAGTCTATGACCTCAAATTTCTCGGCGGAAAGTATTCAATTAACATATTTTTGTTCGATAGCTCTAGGAACATAATGTTGTGATTTTAAATTGGATAATAAATTATAACAATTTTTGGCACAAGCCGAGTCATATGACATAAGTATCGGTAATTTCATTGCATAAATTGCACGGGATAGGGAAGACATTCAGTACAAAAAATATTCTTTTACAAATTGGAAATTGAAGGTTTAGAACTATTTATTTTTCAATCCATTTGCTGCGGTGTTTCGTCCTTACGCAATCGTCTTTCGGTAAACTTGCAACGAATGACCCTGGTGTCAAGTGTGAGTAGAGGAGCTTCTTCTTCAAACAAATACAAATGTGAATAGTTGTTTTGACAATTCGCTCTTTTACGTTTTTTCTTTAAATCAAAATTGAATTATTTCTAAGTGGTAAAGACAGTAGACGTGTGATTTTCAGCTTGCCTCAATACGGTCAAGATGTTTTATTATAATAAATATTTAAAAAAAGTCGCAAAAAATGTGTTAGGATCCTAGCTTTTTAAAATTATTTATCATTATTTGATATATTCTCAAAATTTTAATTTGGCATAAAAGATAGAGTTTAGATGTAAGATCTCCATTTACAAAGGGGGCCTCATAATTATTTAATTTGAAAAAATCCCTATAGGCATGTGTTTGGCGTAAATTCCAAACTAAATACCGAGTATTTTTTAAATTATTTTTAAGATTAATTTGATTGTTTGAGCATGTTGGGTATATTAATTGAGTTGTAATTAAGTTATGAAATAAACAAAACAACAAAAAGATGTTGATAAAAAGGAATCAAACCAGAATTAATGGATAATATGTATATCATATTGTGAATAGAGCTTACTTAGACTTTGACATAATATTCTGCATTAGGGCATACAGGGTAGCGCGCATAAAATGGCCTGCTACCTTATCTTATATCTGTAAGAGTTACGAACAAAAGTTACAAAAACCTAAAAGTTTCTTAGATTGACTTGAGTTTTTTAAATATTTCACTTTCATATATTATATGGGGCACTTTGTTTTTCGCGGTTTATATAGGATGTTGATATATTTATTGGATATTATTCTCTGTTTTGAAATAGTTTTTTAAAAAACTTTTTTTCAATTACGCTAAATCAAAAAGTCACTCCACAAAAAAAACGAGTATCCTTATATTAATGAAACCTCTCATTTTGGTCATTAAATCCTATTTAAGGTGGAATATTTCGCTGATACCGTAGATGAAAAAAGCGTTTATAACAGTGCGAAAAACGGAGATGGTACAACTGTCTCCTTGTAAAACTGTCCCCAGTCTACCCTATTTTCCTACATTTTTCCTGAAAATTTTAGGCTACTGCAATTTGAATTTCAAAGATGATGTAGTAGATGATAAAGTAGTAACCCTAAAAAGACTAATTTTTCTTATCTGAAATGGATACTTACTGCGTTTTCCATAACACTGCAAATATTTGTATGCGTTTTGAAGCGATTTCTTTCTGCAAAATAATAGTTTTATAACAGGTAAAGTTGACTCGAAGCAATCAACTAAAACCTCAAAATCCTGCTGTTTTCATTAGGGCGGAGGCTCATTGGTTTCCTCTTTATTTGTGGTAAGCCTAGTATTCTTGTATTCAGCTAGAGAAGATTCTTTAATATGATATTTTTAATATATGACCATCTGCCTTAAATCTAGTAGATATAGACCAACCAGTTTCTGTCTAACAAGTTTCTGAAGAATAAAATATACGTACTATGTATGCCTGTAAATTATATCGAAAACAAATTATTCGATCAGCAGGCTAAATTATTTGGTCAGTAGTTTAATCGAGTGGCAATCAAAATATATTTTTCAAGCAGAATAGATAGGATAGTAGCTGAGTTGAAATTTAAGCAGGTGTTAACACTATTGCAGTCTTCGAAACGATAGGAGGATGTCTTTATTAGGGTACAATTAAAATTGGTTAAAATAATTTTTCAGACTTAGGGAGATATGAAAGACAGTTTGTCAATTGCCGTTTTTTTATATATTTCCTAATTTGTAATCGCGATTTAAAAATTAACCAAATTGGATAGAAAATTGCAGCTTTTCTCTGTTCGATGGGGAAGGAATGGTTCTATAAATCTTAAAACATTCAAGCAGCTCTAGCATGTTTCAAGTTTTTTATAAAGGCTCAATTTCTGTCTAAGAACTGTAAAAAATAACTATAGTCAATTTAAAAATCTAATCGTCTTTCAAGAAGGAATGGTTCAGCAGACACTCAGCAAATCGTGATTCAAAAATTTACCAAATAATATAGAAAAATACGATTTTCATTGTTCAGTAGAGAAAGAAAGATTTTATAATTCTTGAAATAAGTTTCTGATTTTTAATATAGATGCTCTAATTCTGTCTAAAAACTGTAATCAATTAAAAAAAAAATCATATTTCAAAAACTAACCGTTTTTCAAGAAAAAGATGATGATTTTCGAATTCTGCAGGTTCAAGACTATAAACAGAGAAGCAAAAAATTTAATTTTCCTAAAACATTTTAAAAATCGATGCGTCGATATCGATTCTCTTATTTACTTTCCGTCAAAAAATCGATAACATTTTAAAAGTTTCTTCAAGAAGGAATGGTTCAGCAGACCCTCAGAAAAACGTGATTTTTCTGAGGGTCTATTTATCAAATACGACAGAAAATTACACTTTTCATTGTTCAACAGAGAAGGAATGGTTCTATAAATCTTGAAATATTCAAGCTGCTCTAGCATGTTTCCAGTTTTTTATAGAGGCTCAAATTCTGTCTAAGAACCATAATCAATTTAAAAAAATCATATTTCAAAAACTAATCGTCTTTCAAGAAAACGATGATGATTTTCGTATTCAGCAGGTTCAAAACTATAAGTAGAGTAGCAAAAAAAACGCAATTTTTTCAAAAAAAAAATAAAAATCGAATTTTCTTTAACTTCTTTCAACAATTTTTTTTTGAAAATCTATGAAAATGCACTTGTTAACTACAGAAAAGATGAATTTTCTTCTTTATAAAAAAAAAAGTTATGTACTACAATAATTTGTATACATCACTTTACCTAATAGTACCAACAGTATATTTTTTTTAATACGGTACTGACTCTTTATATAGTAGACATCCTTTAAGACGTAATAAGCCCTATTTTTTATATTAATTACACAAAGATATAAAAAAAAATGCAAGAAGATAAATAAAACTACTCAAACTTGAATTAATGACTAAAACGCAACAAATAAAATAATAATAATTTAACTTCCAAACGGAATAAGATAAAATTATACTCATCTAGATGTTGAGAATAGTCTCCATTAGTTCCCAAGCATGATCCTTTTTTTTTAAATAATATATTTTGGACATTTTGGAGCATTCGGGGAGTACTTTTATCGCAAGATAACGTATTTCTACTTTTAAATCTTCCAAATATTTGGGAGTCATATAGGGCATATGGAAAATTGCATTGGATCAGCAACCGTAATCAAGCATAACACTTTTTATATATTTTTGTCCAAATAAAACATATAATTGTAGATTTGTTATTTTTATTTCAATTGTAACTAGCATAAAAATAATGGCTGGTTATATTCATTCGACAAAAATTACAAATGAAGGCCGTAATAAGTAATCAAGCCTAAACATGGATATTTGTTGAGATACACTATTGGATGAAACATGGTTGTATTCATAGCAAATAGATTAATCTAAAAAATTTAAATAATTCAGATTGGTATTTAAAAAATGTTAGGCCAGAATTCTATAAAACCTTTTATTAGGTTATTAGGTAAAGAAAATATTTTGTTCTGAAATTAAAATAAAATTTTCTTCAATAGCTCCGAAAACTGCAAAACTTGGCAACTTTGCCAACGTATTTTAAGGAGATGTATCTCACAAATTCAAATTTTTTGTAATTTAACCGACCTAGTAGTTTTTGGAATATCTAGCAATAGTGATATTATAGTTAAATATCATACGCTTCATAGAGTGTTCAGTATTTGAAAAAAATCAGCAATTTTGGAAATACACATAAAACAATCCGCATAATTTGTGTACTACACACACCACACTTTAACACTTACCTTTAATACCACTTGAATTTTAAATGAATACGTAGGCATTGAAAGGGATAGGATAATATTTCTCTTCCCTTACCATTTAAGTAAGATTCAATTGGCATCAAAGACAAATATTTGGTGCAAAATAATGAATTATCCACAATAATATAGAACATATACACAACCCTGTATAATTTTTCGCGTAATTTAGAAAAAAAAATTATATATTAAGTTAATAAAAGCCTCGATAAAAGCTAATAAAAATAGTATTTGCTATGCATTAAAGTTTATTTGCCTAGCAAAGCATGGAATTTCTAAAAAGGGCTATTAAAAATATACCTATCCAAGTAAATAACCCAAAGTTATGAAAAACTTCAATATACATATAAAAATAGAAAAGTTTCAGAAGAGAAAAATCAATACTTATATCCTTTTAACATATGGAAAGTTCATGCCTATTCATGAAAGGTGGAAAATACAATATTGTAAAAATCCAGGTGAATCCGAGAAACTATTTTTGTAAGTTTTTATCAAATCTCTACATGAAATATTATTACAGAGATTTAGTATCCATATGATTACAGAAATTCTCTTCGAGAAAAGCCACTATCTCGTCTCGTATCGAAAAAAATCGAAGTGTCTCGACGAGACGAGAGACGAGAATTTCTGGTATCAGCGACCTCACCCGATATTAAAGGCTGTTTTGCTGTTTCTTTTCGTAGAGAGCAGAAAACCGAAATTCTGTTTTTATAGGGTCTTAAAAAGTTTTTGAGGCCTATATCGTAAATAGCGTGACAGTTCTTCTGATTTTTCTGGTAAATTATTTGTTTAAAGTATGTTGCCTTTTTAATTTGTCTCAGTAGCGATTATCTATATTATAATAATTATGGCAGCATTTCGATTCTGTCAAAAACAAGTTTATTAGTGATAAATATTTCCGACCACTAATTCAGCTTTTTGTTTTTTTCTCGAGAATCAAATATTAACAATTTAATATTTGCTTTTTGTCACATTTCACCATTAAAATTTTAATATGTTATGAGCTCCATGCCAGAAGAAGAAAAATAAACAGTTCAATTCAGCTCAAGTAACAATAAGTAGGTATTTAATAATTCACCTAAATGATTATTGGAAATGTTAAAATATTATGGTTCATCTATATTCCTAATAATCCTAAGATTTTCTAAGATTTTTTGTCGAGAAATAAGTATTAACAATTTAATATTTGCTTTTTGTTACATTTCACCATTGAAATTTTAATATGTTATGAGCTCCATGCCAGAAGAATAAAAAGAAACAGTTTACTTCAGCTTAAGCAACAGTAAGTATTTAATAACTCACATAAATGATAATTGGAAAGGATAAAATATTATGGTTCGTCTATATTCCTAATAATACTAAGATTTTCTTTATTAAAGTGTATCTGTGGAATTACACTTTTATGATATTGAACGTCGGTGCATCAGAAAGAGAACCAGAGACGATTCATATTTAAATTACGTTACAATATTTGATTGCTTCGAGGAAATATCATTTGGTAATAAAAATTATTTGAGTTCTTGAAAAGATCCGCATCTTATATCGGTTTTATATAATTCAGTCTTTTATAGGCTAATAACGTCAGGAGTATTTGCTAGTTTGCAGGAGATACTGATCATAATGCCAAGCTATCATCGATTTTGATGGAGATAAAATACTGGAGATATCGAACATGCGAGGTTAGATAAATTACAACTCATGTTAACAGTTTCGTCCCCAATATTTCAGGAGTTTCATATATTAATGTGGGACGTTTAATAGTTTTAGCATTGGCTTTCGAGGTGGCATTTAAAAAAATGAAACAATGACCAACAAGTTCGCAGTTAGATGTGACAACAATATGTACCTACATACTTTTTCTATAAATACATTTTAAAAGCTTATTGGTTTTCCTAAAAGATGTCATATAATAAGAATTATTTTGCGTGAACGCTCTAATAAAAGTTCAATATACTTCCTACAAGGGTATGTTTTAAGTTTAGGAATGATTAGAAAATCTAGGTTGTTCAAAAAATGGTATTACAGTAAGATAGCTATAAAGAAAGATGGCAATATGTTGTTAGTAACCCCCTGTAGACTAGTTCCAGCTAGCATTACCACTAATGTAAGATCCCATAGTCGAAAGCGTAAGCTTGTGAGAGAATCTCAATCACAAATTTTTATTATCTAAAATATAAACCCTTGTTGATAATTTGAAAAAATATTCAAATTAGGGACAGCCTGCACAGGCATCAAACTTTGGTCCCCAGTACAAATTACCGAATAGAGAACTGCCTCGCTGGAAAACCAAAGCTCTCACCTTAAAGTCCGCTCAGTGGACACTACCGCATAGGGAACTTCCCCCCTGACAGGCAATTACATCTTAAAAACTGAACCTCTTAAAAATAATAATGCCGTAAGGCGAAGTCGTGATTAAACGGTTAATATATCAAAAATACATTTAAGGTAAGTTAAATTATTCGAAGTAATTAGTCTGTATCGCCCTTGTAGCTATCCTATCTTTGATACATTATCTATTTAGTTTCGTGAAGAGTACCCCCCGGTGCTCACGAGACCAGCATTTCTGGAAACTCTGATAACAGCTGCACCGGTACATACTGAGCCTAAAGCTAATAGATACTACTGATCTGAAAAAGCGCAGATCGACAGCAGTAAACAGTCTTTAATATGACACTAGGTGGAGACGCCTCATTGGTCAATTACTAATTGCCCGAAATCTTCACGTGACACGTGGTGTAGGTGCCATTCTGACCCTATATTTATATGATCAATGGTGGATAACGTTATTTGCCAGAGCCATTCTTGGATTCACTAAAGAGATGAGTCTTTAGAACAAACCAATTGGTTCTTGATTCATCTAAAATAATAAATTTGATAAGCGTCAAGTCAGTCATCATATATCTCAGGATCTTCGTAAATTATTTTCTGAATATAGTCTTGATGATCCACGACATTGTTTTCAGTATATACCAGTTTTCTTTGAAAATCATAAAAACTTGCTTTCTTCACATTTTGAAGGAAACACTAATTACTTATGGAGATCATAATTAGATTTGCGACAATAATAATGATTTTTTATTAAAATCGATATCAAACATCATGAAGGATATTATACCATATCGAATGCATACATATCATTACCAAAAGTAATAGATCAAGTTTTCTTACTCCACTGGACGGAAGGTCAAGAAATTTTAGACATACTAGAGAAAGTAATAAAAAAACACAGTAGTATCATTCGACAGGTGGTTCCCGCCATCATGGATGTAATTTGTTATATAATTAATCTCGCTTAGGGAGGGCATCTTCCCCAAAACCTTAAACTTGCCAACAATAAAACCGTGCCATAAAAATAAAGGAGACAGCAGTCTGATGGATAATTACAGACCAATTAGCCTCAGCAGCCCCAGCTTCCTCAGAACAACTATACCAAGCATTTAACTATAAATATCATTTTCATACTAAGCAATATAAGCTCAAAGAGCAAGGAACACCACAACCTCATTTTAGCCATTTAGACAAACTGGCAAGATATACAAATAGTGTGTACCAAAATGATTATAGGAAGAACCATATAAGCACAGAAGTAGCTCTAAAGAAATTTGCGCAAATAGCAGCGGATGGCGAAATTAAGCACCCCAGGCAGGCTACCAAAAGGAGACAAAGAGAAGTAAACAATAATTTGCATCACAGCAAGACTGGTCAACAACGAAATGCGGCAGTAATAATATATGATTCCAGAATAACGTTATACAAAAAGCATTCCCTCTAATACAAAATCACAGAATGGAAATCTTAAACTTAACGTTTAACCTTGTTGATAATTCAAAATTGGGAGTCAAAGTTTGGTATAAAAAGCTGCGCAGTAGCCTACACCGCCATCACACGTTGGTCTCTAGTGCAAATTACTGAATAGGGAACTGTCGATGCCGCCCTGGGAAACCAAAGCCCTCACCTTGAAGTCCTGTCAATGCATACTACCGAATAGGAAACTGCTCCCACCCACCTAACAGGCAACTACATCTTAATCACTTTTTAAGATGTAGCTGCTTGTGGGGGAGACACTTCCATTCGGTGGTATGCATTGACAGGACTAAGGGGAGAGCTGTATTTTGGTAACGCCGCGCCGTAAGGCGAAATGCTGATTAATCTATTAACATATTAAAGGTATATTAAACGTGAGATAAATTATTCGAAGTAATTGGTAGCGATCTTCCTCTCTCTTGCATTATTTATTAATTTCCGTGAAGGGTAACCTCCGCTACCCACAAGGCATGCGTCCCAGAACGGTTTGGTAATACTTATCACCTTCCTTATACTCAATGAAGCCAATAGATGTTAGACTTGTTAAACTTGTTTTTACAGCTCTCAAGTTTCCATCTTTCCCAATTACATATCTGAGTTACGTAACCTGAAAGAGCGCAGATTAACAGCTGCAAGCAGTATTTACTTTATGATAAAACTGAATGAAATGCTTGATATTAAGCAATTATTATTTTTTTACAGTGATGTGGAATCTGCCGCTGCTATCCAACAAGCTCTCTCTGGTGATAATTTAATGGAAAAGGACAGGAAGCTCTCTGAACTTATAATTCAGCTTCAAATGGCTCGTGAACAGCTGGTAGTTCAGCAGCAACATCAACATCAGCAGATGCAACAACAACAAGAAATTAACAAGGTATGTTTTTGCCGTATTTCTTCTAGTCTTAGACATCAAGGCTGATTATGCAATGTCCATAAACTGAAGTAATATTAATAATTTAAATTATTTCATATCAGAAATAGCTCTTGTTCAGACACTAGCACCATTCTAATTGAAAACCTGAAGTATTTATCAATTTATAATCATTGTCCTACAGGATTGATCAGGTTTGAATTTTCTGAGTTGTAATGATTCTTGCCAGTTTTTCTAAGACTGAAATATCCAACTGCATCTGGAAGTCTTGAGTACTGGATCTAGGAAATATTCCGAATATTGTTACTTTAAAAAAAAATCTTAATATCATTTAAGATCATGGCTAGTTATCGTTTTATAGGTATTTAATAATCAAATTCTCAAGTATAGGTTAATATCTTCTTAACGCATTTGAGGCCTTGCCACCACAGATGCACTATTGAGTAGGTAACACTATTCGCTTCCCTGCTTCTGGCCCCCTGGCACTTACCAAACTTCCTCAAACATCTGAAAAAAGTACGTTTAAAAGGAACAGTATGAAACGTATTTAATCCATACATAGTTAAAATAATATTCAGCGATTTTTTATGTAAACTTAAAAATAAATAATGCAAGGAGTTTTAATTTTGAATTGGTACTATATGTAGGATATTAAGTTTATATAATACGGCTGTGATATATTAAGAAAAATTTAACATGTACACCAACATCACATTTTCTACATCTGGCTGTGATTTTAGCGTGAAGCTGAGCACGACTAGATGATCCAAGCAGTCAAGCTTCAATTCCAATATCTGACGAGCCGTCTTTGGTACATAAAGTATTTTTTCTTCAAACGTCAGTAAATCCGTCATTACTCGACCGTGTAGGCGGCAGTGAAGTTTCGTTTTTCCTCCGCCGTAGCTTTACTTTTCACTTTTCCGCCGGCGGAGGTAAAAGTGTTGTCATAGCAACATAGATACAATACAAACAAACATCAAAATAACCGTCAACAACTCAAGAGTTATTAAACTAAAATTTGTATTTATCACTCAATTTGTGACTGCATTTCTAAAAATCACTAATTTAGGAACAAATTGGTTATTATTTAATCGAACTTACTCAATAACTGCTTGTCAATACGGAATTAAAATGCAATCGAAAACGCAATTTTAAAAATATAATTATTGTTGACAGTGTCCACTGACAGCTTGATGTTACATTATATTCACCGACACCGGTCTAAGCAAGGCCACCTACGACCGTGGTCTAAGCCGCCTTGCGAACCCACTTATCTTTAATAATAATTATTATTACTATTAAAAAGAGACGTTTTTGGATTAATTTGTCGACATTTGAAGAAAAAACAGCATATTTTATTTGGAGGAAAAGTTACTTTTCATGGCTTGCTCTCTATTACCAGCCTCACTCCGTTCGGCTGTTAAACACGAGCGCGCCATGAAAAGTATTACTTTTCCTCCATATAAAATAATATACTATTGTTGACAGTGTCCACTGACAGCTTTATGTGACATTACTATATCAACAAACTGAGCCTATTCACCGACACCGCACCGGTCTAAGCCGCCTTGCGAACCCACTTATCTTTAATAATAATTATTATTACTATTAAAAAGAGACGTTTTGCATTAATTTGTCGACATTTGAAGAAAAAACAGCATATTTTATTTGGAGGAAAAGTTACTTTTCCTCCATATAAAATAATATAATATTTTCTTCAAACGTCAGTAAATCCGTCATTACTCGACTGTGTAGGCGGCCGTGAAGTTTCGTTTTTCCTCCGCCGGAGCTTTACTTTTCACTTTTCCGCCGGCGGAGGTAAAAGTGTTGTCATAGCAACATAGATACAATACAAACAGACAACAAAATAAGCGTCAACAACTCAAGAGTTATTAAACTAAAATTTGTATTTATCACTCAATTTGTGACTGCATTTCTAAAAATCACTAATTTAGGAACAAATTGGTTATTATTTAATCGAACTTCCTCAATAACTGCTTATCAATAAGGAATTAAAATGCAATCAAAGACGCATTTTTAAAAATATAATTATTGTTGACAGTGTCCACTGACAGCTTTATGTTACATTACTATAGCAACAACCTGAGCCTCTTCACCGACACCGCACCGGTCTAAGCCGCCTTGCGAACCCACTTATCTTTAATAAAAATTATTATTACTATTAAAAAGAGACTTTTTGCATTAATTTGTCGACATTTGAAGAAAAAACAGCATATTTTATTTGGAGGAAAAGTTACTTTTCATGGCTTGCTCTCTATTACCAGCCTCACTCCGTTCGGCTGTTAAACACGAGCGCGCCATGAAAAGTATTACTTTTCCTCCATATAAAATAATATACTATGTTTTATTTTGCTCCAGGATAGTGATTAGCGTTGCTTCTTCTGAATGCAAACTGGTCTATTACATTATCTATACTCTTTTAAATGAATATGTCATGCATTTGCTATGGCCATGTCAAAACAATAGGAGATCAAAATCAATCAAATACCATTTCTTTCCTATTTTTTGTACACGATATTGAGCTTTATTTTTGGTTCAACCTAACAACTCCTCCCATATTTTTATTATACAGCTTGACAAGTCAGAGTGGTTCTATGTATACATTTTTTCTCATTTTGGGATTTTAGTTTTACTAAAGTTACTGATTCAATCTCCCCTTTGGTTGGGTCAAAAGTGACGATATTATTATTACGAAATGTACTTTTGCGTAGCCAAGTTTCTCTCCTTTTCCTGTTTTCTTTCTTTTTGTATCCTGTAAGAGAGACATCAATAAACGATGGTCACGAATGGTTCCAGTGCCGTATATGCCTTTCTCTAGTACATTTTCTAACATAAAAGAAAACGAGAAAAAATTGCCAAAGAAGTGGAATCTAAAATCTGCCTCTAAGTGATCCGCATAACTAAGCACAACAAATCCGCCAATTCCTAATAGTTTATATGTTTTATTTACATAAGTTGCAGTACATTGGTACTGTTTGAACCAGTCGTATCCAATACGACTTGTGCCCGCCCAAGGTTTGAACCCATAACGGATTGGTTTTCCATGGATGTTTTGTTTGTCGTCTCTTGTAAGGAATCCTTCATCAATGCTGTGATTCTCGTCGAAAGGTGCAAGTTTTGCAAATATATCAGACTTATCATGGATCAGATACTTTGCAAAATATATATGTAACATTATGCGTTCAAATTTGTCTCGAGACATTGCATATTCCGAATTTTCCCAGTAAATTTCTCTTCGTGAACTACTAGCATTCCAATGAAATACTTGATTTCGGTTAAATTAACATATACCTTGCTGTTTCGTTGGTGTGAGTATCGATTTTACACAAAATATTGCCATCAAAGAAACTAAAGAAAAGCTCGGCAGAAGTTAGGTCAGGTTGCTGCGTCTGCAGTCTCTAAGGCATATACATAATTTTCAACTGTTAAGTCGTCTCTCGAGTAACGATAAACTTTTTCTATTTTCAGATTACTTTCACTCTTGTTCCCTTTCCTAATTTCGGCGGGTGTTATCTCATCTTCAGAACTCCAACCATATTCTGTTATATTGCATTTTATCTCAAGTTTGTTTCGCATTTGGCTTGATGGTAAACCATCAATATCAACTTGATGCTCATCACCAGAGTCTTCATCAGTTGTGCTACCACATGCGTTGATATATGGGAGCAAGGTAACTGACTCAGTCCAATGCCTAGTAACTCACGTAATGAAAAATCTCTAAAATGGGCAAAGAACTTGCCAAATCTTAAAGTATTTTCCAAAACATACGGAGTGCAGTAGAGCGACAAGAATGGACTATTTTATAGATGCTCTATATATTGTTGAGGATGATTCATGTTTATCAGACAAATTGTTCTCTATTACTCCACCCCAGTTGCAGGCTTTTTGAATAAGGTCGCTTCGGTTCTGCCCCCAGGGTGTAACGAAAGAGAAAAAAACTAAGAGGAGAGACGAATCGATTTTGTATGCGTATGTAAAAGCACAAAGGGTATAACTGTCAAAATCAAAGCACCATCAGCCGATTTCAGGTGATCAGATGTCATTGTCATTAGCTTAAAATATTTTTCTCCCGATACTTAGTGGTATTGTAGTCAATAGAGCAGAGTCAAGGTCACCAACAACGGGTACACCAACATGAAATGTGCCGACGCTTATTGTCGCCTCTCGTTTTAGTTTTTTTTCTCTCTGGTAACCCTAGTGAAGCTGAAAACCCTAGAAGAACTTGAAAATGCTCGACCTTTCGAGGAACAAATCTGCCCCCATTGTCAATAGCGAGAAATCTTAAAATTAGAATGGTTAGTAAATGCAATTAAAACAGTAAAAAGCTCGCGCACATTGTCAAGTTTTGCATGAATTTTCAAAAATGGCAATTCTAGTCATTTTCAAATCCGCTCCAGTCCAGACAATCTCGCCACCAGAAACAATTCAGTCTAGACAAATTGGGAATACATACTTGAAATGGCTTATTGAACAATGTGCCATTAAACGTCCGTTGCCGCATGTGGTTCATGCACGATAATGTTTTCCTCATTTTCGTGTAACACTGCGTGATCATTCAGCCTTGGTGTTTCCAAATCGGTGGACCGATAGAGCAGGTGTAACAGCTTGGCCCTCACACTCCCCGGATTTCAGCCCGCTGGACCTTTTTTATGGGGTTAGTCTTAGTTCATCATGTTGTTGTCGTTGTCTTTCAATTTGTAGCAAATACTCCCGAAATTTTAGGGGGCGTGTTATCTATGTGGAGATGAATGAAAATTTTTATCGTAGAAGAGGTAGTTCATTTCCAGCACATCCTGTAAAAAGATTAAGGTAGTTAAATTTAAATTGTCGTTTTCTTAACCAATTAAGTGTAGAGTGTAGCCCTCCTCAATCCCTCGCAAAAAATCATGTCCGCACCATTTTTGAGGCAAAAAATGTGTTGTCTTCACATAATCTACAATGGCTGTAGCTTAGAGTTAGTGCATTTTAGGACACATGTCATTGTGTATTAGGAAAATTAACGTTAATAATATGCTACGTTGGGGTTTGGAACCTTCTGTTTTAGTTAATAATATGTCCTTAAAATATTTGTCGTGAATTCTGAAACACCTACCCAGTACTAAGTAATATTTCCAATCGGTTTTATTGATATTGTGAAATATCTATTAAGTTTTCAATTAAGTGCATTAATTGTTTCGATTCCCGCACAATAGTAGAATGAATGAAGATGTAAGTAATCGAAAACCTAAATTGCTATAATTCTTACAAAAAAAAAATATAAACATTAAGCTATTTCTTAAAGAATATTCCTTTTCAAAGACAGTATGACAAAAATTATTGCACGGATAGATCCAAAGTATTCCGAAGTAGACATTTAATAGCAGTATCCCCATAAAGCAGTGTATAGGTGTACCGCAAAAACTAAAATTAAAATACAGCATTTGCTCAAGTCGTACACGCACTTTACCCAAGTAAAGTCTGCTATTAAAATAATAAATGAGACGATAAACCTAGGCATTACAGACTGGTATCGAAAGCGCAGCGGGTGCTTCATTCTCGTGGTGCATATTAATCGAAGAAATAATTAAGCATTTTTCAACGTTTAACGGCGATATGGAGTACGACAAGTCTGTAGTCCAGCAAATAATGTCGTCTGTACTGTATTTGAATGGGTACTTACTAATCATAGATGTCATTACCACATAAACTATATCGTAAGAAACTTATTGTTGCAATAAAATACATTACCTTAAAATTCATTTCAAAATTACAGATAGTAGCAAAAAATCTATGGTTAATATTAAGGGTGCAAACCAGTATAATGAATTTTATCATTATTTGTGAAGGAAATTGATATGCCAGTAGTGTGTCTGCTGGCAAGTTATTTAAATTAATAAAATACTTAGAATATAGTTGTTGAAAATGGAATATCTTTCATTTGTATATTTTAGCCCTAAAAAGGATCGTTTTTCAGGATCTCTTCACTTTAAAATTTAGCGCCGGAAAGATGTGAAAAGTCGTTTTCTAAGTAGTCCTGTGCGCATTCTGAGTAGTCGGTCGTACCGTTGCGTCGTCGTCGATATCAAGAGAAATAATTAGCTGTTTTATAGTATCATCTAGCATGCCATCACGTTACCATATTCTTTCCTGCTCTAAACATTTACTCCACTTTTGGGAATTGACTTGCTTTAACGCTTTTTAAAAAGACGTCTTCATTTTAAAAATAGTGCTATGTCTTGTCACAAAACTTTTAATCTGAGCTCAAGACGAAGTACTTTAATATTTCCTTTAAGAACCATTTTATCAACAACATATTTTGTGCAAGGAGGTTTAACTATTTCAATTAACTATTTTTTAATCATATTCATATTATGGTATTTCCTTTGAAGGAAGCTATCGAATATGTTTTTCTCCAAGAGGAAGTTGGTAGTTTTTCAAGGTTTCTGTTTATAAAACGAAAAGCAGGCACTACGCCTGAAACAAGGTTGTAAACGTGTACCTTTCTCGGCTTCTCGGATGTTTTATTACTTTCTCAAATTTTTGATAATACTGCTAATGTATTAACAAATTTGTACTCGACCCTTTCTTTTAGTTGAAGGCAACCTTTATTTTTTTTTCTATAGAACCATATTTAAAACGGTTATATTTTTTGACCATACTGATGATAAATGCATTCGAGTAAATTGGAAACTTTGTAAGAGAATATTGCTGATAAATGGACGTATTGAAAAGTTGTGGACTAGTTTAAACATACCTGAAAGTCAATCAAGAATTAATGAGGTCAGTTGGCTTCCCATTTATAAACAATCTGCGTATGTATTTTTTACGAAAAAATTATCTTGTGCATGCTATACACAATGACATCAAACAAATTTATATGGATTGATTTTGAGGTAAGTAAGATAGATGTTATGCGTAAAGTTTCGTTACTTTTTTATGTCTACCTAATTCTCTGCATATCCATCGTCCTTGCTCTCCTACAAATAAATCTTTTGTCATATCTTCAGTAAAAAAGCGATTGTGACAATTATTTTGTACTAACACAATAAATTTGCGCTCATAAAGGCTCCTCACGGGAAAGTTTTGAGGTAGTTTTGATTTTCTCCATTCTTTTTTTTTTTGAGGTGTTGTCAGAATCTGAGGTTTGCTAACAAAAGTTCGTGACGCAACATTGAAAAAATTTTAAAAAAGTAATAAAATGGTAGCTTTGGCAGTCTTGCTTATAATGTGAAAACCATAAATTTTTCGGAAACACACTTCTATTTAAAATGAAAGTACATAAAATTTTCTATGAATTATATCCTTTAAATTTTTTGCAGGACAAACCGTTTGCGCTCAAGCGCTAGTTGAAAATTGTCTTATTTTACTTGTCTCCCCAAAAACCAACCTTTTCACTTCAAAACTGTAATTTATTATTAAACGATCATTTAGCAAATTTCTCCTAGTTTTAAAATACTAAACAAAATGGAGACTACCAACTCCAGTCCTAAAAAAATTATTTACATTGTATTTAAATTTTGGGCAAACATAATTCCGTCTTGTAGTCCTTCAATTTTATTCATTTTCTTCCGGCCTTCCTAAATGATTTTATAATTGCAGCGGTTTAAAACCTCAAATGGCAGATGCAGTAATCTGCACTAGTTATGTTTCCTGTGTAAAATCAAATTACAAAAGGAATGCCATGGTCATTTTCGATGGCTACCCTGATGAAGCGAAACACCAAGCGAATAGGTCGATTGAGAAGAGCGCAAAGAGAACATTCTACGGCAATATCATTTACTGCATCGATGGTGCCCACTGTCTCGCAGGAGAGTTTTCTTGCAAACTGCACAAACAAGAGCCAGTTGATATTTATGCTTAAAAAGAAGTTGAATGAAGCAAACATTAAGTCACAGCAAGCAGTGGAGGATGCTGATATTCTAATAACCACAACAGCACTTAAGTTAGCTCCTTCAAATGAACACGTGACACTGGTGGAATATATCAACCTTTTGCTGATTTTGATTGGCCTGTGTAGTGCTGATATAAGAAATGTTCTCAATCAGACAAAACCCTATCAGAGCAAATATTGTTCCTGCACGCGATGAGTAGTTGAGACACCAGTTCCGCTCTATTTAATCACGGGAAATTGAACTTTTTCAAAGTTCTGCAAAAAGAACAATGACTTGGTAGAAGTTATTGAGGCTTTCAAAGACCCTCGAGCTCAC
>MU185000.1:85934-98966 GCA_016904865.1 Pissodes strobi | reverse complement strand
CCGAGAGACAGGTTTAAATGATTTGAGATGCAGGCATTATATATCATCATCTTACAAAAGCAAACCCAACATTGCCGCACTACCCTCCCACTTAAGCTGCTGCAAGAGAACATTCACTGATGAGAGTTAACTTTCAGAAGCAGCAGTGGTTATCCGGACAAACCACATTCAATGAATAACAAAGAGCCCCGAACGAATGTGGAAAAACAAAGAGTGGTCTTGTGTCGGTTACAACCACGTCCAAACCAGCAACGGTCTCAATACTTCAGCGCATTTCTTGTAGATGCAAGAATGACTGCCAGCCAAATTGTGGATATAGAAAGACAAGCCTTTATTGCTCTCCAATATGCACAACATGCAACGCGTTTTGTGAAAACATCGAGCCATTAGATGACAGCGTTGGTTTAGGGCTAATTATCTTTTTATGAGCGTATATTACGCAAGTATAGGTATTTTTTGGCAACTAACACAATAATATGTTAAATTCACTCATTTTTTATTCATTTTAATGGGCTCACTCAAAATTTCACTAAAAATGCAAGTAACTCAATAATTTTCTTAGCTTTACTCAAGGCGATTTTTTACAGTGTATAGGAATTTTGGATGTTGTCAGGCTTTTTGTTTTCGAGGCAGAAATTATCATATTGAGGGACTTTGCCGTACAATTGAAGCGATATAGTAGTCTTTGGAGGTCGTCTTCGTTTTCTGCCACTAGCACGGCGTCGTCGGCATAGCATAGAACTGTAATGTTGCGGTCACCCATCTTGTATCCACTCAGGCTCCTTACTTGTCTTATTATTATGTTAAAAAGGAGTGGGCTTAGTGAGTAGTCCTGTCGTATTCCCTTTACTTCAGGAATTGGTTCAGTGAGGTTCCCATCGATCTTGGCCTGGATTTTGTTGGCGCTGTATATGTTCTCTATGACTTTGATTAGGTTATGATGTACTTGTCTGTCATATAGTAAGTGTACCCGATCAAATGCTTTCTGCAGATCTATGAAGCACATGTAGGCTGGTTTGTTGTATTCGATCGACTTCTCTGCGATCTGTCTTTTAGCAAAGACCGCATCAGTACATGATCGTCCCGTTCTGAATCCTTGCTGTTCATCTGATAGGGATATGATATTGTTTATTTTGTTTGTTATTATTTGTGTTGTTAGTTTTAATGCTGTGCTGAGTAGGTGCATGCCTCTGTAGTTATCTGGTATTTTTCGATCCCCCCTTTTGAACATAAGAATAGTGGTACTTGTTCGCCATTCGTCTGGTATACTGTGGCAGGCAAAAATATTTTTAATCAGTCTGGTTAGTTGTTGGATGAGCTCTTGTCCACCGTACTTGAGCAGTTCGTTTGGGATGTTGCCTGGTCCAGGACTTTTTCTATTTTTTAATTGTCGGAGAGCTGATTCTATGTCTTTAATTTCTATTTGTATGTCTTCGTTAGTGATTATAACTGGTGTGTTATTCTGCGCCATTGCGTCTTCCTTTCTGCAGATGTTCCCAGGATGCTGTACAGTTTTGTGAGATATTCAACCCAGGTTTCCTTTGTTATATGTTTAGGTTCAATTAATTCGTTGGTTTCTTTTCTTTGATTTCTAATAAACCGCCAGATTTGTTTTTGGAGACCATAGAAGTCACTCTCCATCCTTTTTGAGAAAGTTTCCCAGTGATTGGACTTACTTTGTCTTGTAAGTGCTTTTGTCTCGTTGCGGATTACTTTATATTGTTCGTATGATTCTTGTGTCCTCAGTGTACGATAGTTTAGATAAGCCTTTTTATTTTCTTCGCTTTTATTTTTGATTTCTTGGCAAAACCATGATGTTTTATTGTGTTTTCTGTTAGATCTGTTTATATCGCGGGTACCAAGTGCTTCGACTGCGGCCTCTTTGATGTTAGCCTTTAGTTTCTCCCAACTAGTATTTACATCTTCTAGCTCATTTACTTGATTTTGATAATGAAGTGATGAAGATAATGTTATTTGATAATTAATAATAGAGTTCTACAGATAAAAAGTGCGTTCTTGTGGAGATAGATAAAACACGTCACTTTTCAACTAGCGCTTGAGCCCGAACGGTTGGTCCGAAAAAAAATATTTGAAGGAAATTTTTTGTACTTCATTTTGAATAGGGGTGATTTTCCGAAAGAATTGATGGTTTTCGCGTTATAAGCAAAAGACTGCCAAAACTACCATTTTTATTTTTTTTGCATTTTTTTCAATGTTGCGTCACGAAATTTTGTTAGCCAACCTGAGATTCGGATTCAGCATCCAAAAAACATAATGAGTAGGGAAAATAAAAAATAACCCAAAACTTTCCTACCAAAAATGCTATTTGCTACTGGCAGTATACTTAGCAATGGCTTAAGAACACTATCCTAGTGTCTGCTTTGCATGGCTAAATTCATAAGAAAAATTATATCCGGATATAATGAATTATGAGTACATTATTGTGTTAATACAACCCCAAACTATTAGGTACCTAGTTTTAGCAGGTTATTTTATTTTCATCTATAGCTTTGTCAGCTATATAATTTTTTCTTTATTATGCCATGTAGTTAATTGTAAAAGTTTACTTATTTCTCGTTAATACTTGTTTTACTGAACTACAAAAATACCATTGTTGGAATATGGTAGAGTCCACATTCAGTTTTTTTCATTAAGTTGACAATATTGTTCTTATAAATCTTCCCATCGATGAAAATGATTTTGTAACCATCCATCTGGTGACCGGCTGAAAAAAGCGCCATGTGGAAAAACTTTATTTTTAGTATTTTTTTAAAACGTCTCGTAAAATTCAGCTTTTAGGCTCAGACTTAGAAAATATTTTACTTTGATTTTTTTTAAATATTTGTATTTGGCTTTAGAAAGCAATTGTCTCGCATTTAAAATGTCTCATTTGCATTTCTACTAAAACTATACAAGCCTTAAGAAAAATCGTCCGATCTAGCCAGTTCATGTACAACTTTTTATACAAGTGGATAATCCGTATGCAAATTCGAAATGCGTAGCTTGAGATAATGATAATTTAGCTTAGCGGCCGTGTTGGGTAACACTGTTTTTTGATAAGAGAGTAACCTGAGAATTTCTTAAATTCGCAATAAATATATTAAGGTGTGTCTGGTTTGTCGTTCGTGCAGGTGCTGCTGGACTTCTTGTTTTAGCGTTTATAAATTGTGTTGTTAATTACAACATATATGCTAGATAAATTAGTTTTTACCTTATCTATTGGTTTATTTTCTTAAAAGAGTTATCATTAAGATATATTTTAAATATAGTGTATGCATATTAGATTCCAGCGAATGAATGTAGGTATATGTTTTATTTGCTTGATGGTAACTAAGTGTATCATTTCGTGCTTTGATTTTTTGGTTAAAATGACTAAATCCTCACCGATCTCAACCGAATCGACGCGACGGAAGAAGCTGCAAGCTGCAGCTATATCAAAAATCCAATGCTGCATATGGATGAAATAACGACAATATCGGAAAATAAGGTGAGGTTGGTGTTTTAATTAAAAGCTAAATGATTATTCCCAGTATAAACTGTGGCGCTTAGAGTACTATTAACTCTTCACGCATGGCCAGCCAAACAAAACGAACCCAAACTAACCCAAATTTACAAAGAGAAACAAACATAACCTTAAAAAAATAATAAAAAACTCTCCATCGACGGAAACCGAACGCGGGCCGTCCGTATCGGAAACACGGAATCTGACCACTGCACTACATGGACCTGTCGTAAGAAATTCGCTCGACCGTAGATAAAGTGAAATTGACGTTAAGCCACCAATCAGAAGCGGCTAATAGAGCATAGTGCCGTCGGACTGTAAAGTATCTTAAAACGCTAACCGGAAAGATGCAATTAGGCTATTTCTTTGACACAGTAAAACTGACAACCACAAAAATAACTCTGTTTTGTTGTTAATTTTATTGCAACTTCTAATAAATCTGGGCCCGATATTAGGATGCAACTGGATTCTAGCGGAAATTGCGCACAAAATAGAAGAAAGCAATCACCTGCAATTAAGACACTTATCTTATCAAGAGTTGGCTTCCGCATCTGGGTCCTTAACTTTGGACCAGCTCATTCATAATGATGGAAATTTCAGAGCGTTATTGCGTATGCTCCTCTGTATTTCCCTTAATGAGCAGTTATCCCTTTGTATAGGGATTGTTTATGTAAAGGAAATAAACAATGGTATAAGATACATAGATTTTAATGAAGAAAACGAAAACTCATACTACACATTACGAGAAGATTTTCTGCAATTTGTAGCTGTCCATAATAATACTGGTAAAAATTGAGCGACAGTAATGTTAGAAAGTTTACAAGCACTTAGGGTAAATTGCACTTACTTGATTGGAGAGGGATATGATGGGGCTGAGGCAATGGGTTATAGTTTCAAAGGCGTTCATGTTATAATGAAAGATAAATATCTAACATGAATATAATTGCACTCTAGTCACCATTCGTTAAATTTAGGTTCAGAGTATTAGAAACTGCATTGGAACAACATATTCTGTTGCAAATATGTTTTAAATATCAGCTATGCGCACTTAAAAGTAAATAAAAGATCATTTTCCAAATGCTAAATATTGACATATATCTATAAAACGCGGTGGGTGAAAAATCATGACGCACTAATAAGATTTACTGTAGTTTTTAAACCAATTAGTAAAACACTAGAAGAACTAAAACTAGTAAAAGATATCGAAACTTCCTCAAAAGCTTTACAATTCCTTCGAGCAATTGTGACTAGTGAGTTAATAATCAGTATGTTCACGTGCTTTTACTTCTTTATGATCGTGGTACACACACTAAAGGGAGATTTTATGGCACTTGACGAGTGGGGTGTGTGCGAAGATGTTGATTGACACGGTTCTTGGATAGCTGTCGGTTGTAATTAGGGGAAACAGATGACCTGGGAGTGAGTTCCACAGTGATGCAGTGCGCCAGAAAGAGGGGTCCTTGTAAAGCGTTGTTCTAGGTATATCCAGTTGTATCACGAACGGGTGCGCTCTTGCCGTCCGTCATGAAGGAATGGTTAAACCTGCTATATGATGATGTCTGGGCCCGCCGTATTGGCTCCACAAACTGCTGTCCTTCAGACTGTCAGGCTCTCTCTGCAGGTGGCTTGCCAGTTTCCTTAACAACCGATCTCTGCACGTTGCAGTTGATGGACACATCTCAGACACATTCACCATTAATGCGGGCGTTCATCAGGGCGCAATACTTTCACCAACTCTGTTCCTCATCTATATCAATGACCTGCTGACCAAAATGAATAATCCTGTTTACAGTTTTACAGATGACAGTACCCTTGTCTCCCAATTTAGATCAGAAACACCTTTACCAGTGGCTGAGACTTATCCCCGCAGACAAGGGCAGATTAAAGCAATTAATTAAGACCTGGAGAAAGTTCAAACTTGTGGCGACAGAAATTTGGTCCAGTTCAACGCAGCAAAGACCCAAGCAGCCACGTTTACCAAGGGAGCCAATACGACGGGCCCTGACATCATTATGGCAGGATCGACCATTCCTTCATCCTGTTATTCATGGGTATCTCGGTCACCAGCAATATGTCCTGGCATGACCACATTACTAACATCGCAAAATCAGTCTCGCAGAAGCTTGGTGCGCTATTTCGCAACAAAAAGCTGTATATACCGCAGCAGTTGCTCTTGCTCTACAAAGCGCAAATAAAACCGTGCTTCAGATATTGCTCACACAACTGGAGTGCCTCATCAAAGCACACCCTAAAGCTGCTGGATTCCATTCAGAAGAGAGTTGTGTGTCTCGTCGGCGGCCCGGAGTTGACCCGGAATCTGGATAGTCTGAAACACCGCAGACAGGTGGCCGAGATGTCCCTGTTTTACAGATATTGTTACGGCAGATGTTCCCAGGATTTGGCCTGCCGCCCCTGGCAACGTACAAATGGAAACACCTAGAATATCGCTTTACAAAAACTCCGTTGTCTGGCGCACTACATCACTGTGGAACTCACTCCCAGGACATCTGTTTCCCCGTAATTACAACCTGCAGCTATTCAAGAACTGTGTCATTCAACATCTTCGCACACACACCGCTCGTCGAGGGCCAAAGGATCTCCCTTTAGTGTGTGTGCCACTGTCATAAAAAAGCAAGGCAATTGGACGATAGTTTGAAGCCGTGGTTTTCTTGCCTTTTTTGGAACAGATTGCACTCGAGCGATTTTCCAAGAAGATGGGTAAATCGCTTTTCCGTAAGACAGAGAAAAATGTCTGGAAAAATTAGTGTCAGTTCGTTGGCGCAGTTCTCTAACACGATGGCAGATCTAGCTTTTTGAGGATTTTACGAAAATCACGGTGAGTAAACTTAACTTCTGCCTTCTGCCATGGTAGTGTTGATGTTGGATTACGTCATACGGATACGACAGAATTATCGCACAATTAATCACCTAAAATAAACGCTTGCGATTATGCCGAAAGTTACGCTGAAAGAGTAAGGTTGCTCAGAATAAAGTATACTTTAAAAGTTGCTGAGATACTTGTCTGTATATTCTCGAGAAATGTCTCCTGGAGTACGTAAGAAGCTCAATTCTCCTCCGAAAATATTATTAGGGCGCTCGCTCTATCTGACAGAGCCGATGTTGACGTTAATTTTGGATATTACAAACATGTCGAAGTAAATAATAAAAATTATTTGTTAGAGCCTGTAAAAGTAAATAAACTAAATTATCCAAGTGCTAATTAGACAATGCCATACTCATAATATACATCAGTGGGAAATCAATGTACTTAAATAATTAAATTATTTGTAATATGAATCTAAAAGAGTAAAAATAATTGTGAAAATATCTAAGTAATTTTTTGGTAAGGTAAATACCACCACAATATCGCATTGTAACATTTTACATACACCTTATGCATAGGCAGCTTCAAAAGAGCAAAAGCTATAGCAAAGGAGTGCCTTGAATGCGGATCGGCAACCCCAATGTAAAATATGCAGTACACTAGTCGATTGTCGGAGAGTGGGCCTCTTTGCTGACTTTTTGTTTGTATGCTCTTTCTTTGGCCAGGCCGTGATTTCATCGAAATTAAATTTGCATACATCCCTTTTGTCGTTCTTCCTTGGCCACTGCTCGAACAAATACGGCTGGTAATTAGACAAATTGAATGGTTGCTTTATTTTTGAGGGCCATAAGGGGGGTTGTGTTGATGAAATAGCTACTTAGATGTATACATTTCGTTAAAAATAAAGTGAAGGAAATTGAAACAAAATTTATTATCTAGATTTTTAGGAACAAATTTTTTATCGTCTTCTATTAGGTATATAATTCGTGGCATGGGTCAATATTCATAGCATCGTTCAATGTGAAATGGCGCTACAATTTAGGGTGTTCGTAGAAAGTCTTAACCACCAGGAGGGTAACTATTGAGTAATTGGAACAGCCCCCACGTGGGAAGAGATGATATAATAGAGATGTATTGTATTCTTCAAATACGCGGTCGTTTACATCGAAATCGATAATATCTGCAACCAGGTTTCCTTATTTTTTTTAAATACTCTAGCATTCCAGTTTTCAACACCTTTTTATATTTATATGTATTTTTATATTTACCACAGTGGATTGCTGATATTTACCATAATAACACCCCAACACTTTAGTTGTCCCTTTTCTTCTCCTTAGTCTTTCAAGAGAAAGTACAGAAACTATAATAATTAATTTCTAAACCAAAGAAGCTATCATCTTAAAATTTGCTAATCCAAATAAATAGTATCAACTGATTTAATTCAGAACTAGTATCAGCAACGTTACCAGATTTCCAATTTTGTCTGCAAACGTTTCTATTAATTTTACGGCAGGCAATGTTTAATACTGATCTTAATAACACTTCAAAATATCACTTTCTTTATGGCTACTATAATGTACGATCAGGTAAACCAGCATTTTCGGGAATAGAACACACACTAAAAAGGCTGTTAACCACAACATTTAATCAGGCAGCTACGCATGCTAAGTGCAAACATACTATCAGCATCATTGCCAATTTTCCTGCCTTTTTTTATTTCACGGAAAATTAGCATTTTCATAGAGCAGTAGATGGTTTCCAATACATGCGAAGATACTTCATCAATTTTTGGGTATGATAAAGAGATTGGATATAATATATACCGACAATGAGTTATTTTCGGAAGAAGAAAAGTTTTGATATACCAATACGTAATTAGCCAGATAAACATTTTGAGCAAAAGAACAATGCTCTTCTCGAAATAATATTCCATCTTAATTAAATGGATTATTTGCAAACAATATTAATTTAGCTAAATAACCTATTATCAGATCAACATGTGTGACGCCCTTGGAATGAAAAAACACTTGCAAACCTACAAAATACCAATTTTTCAGCGACACTGAACACATACAAAAGCGAACTTTCGATAAATTTTTTGTACTTTTCCCACAAACAGTCGCTCGAATATTGGACCAAAATAGTGATTAAAATGGACGCAGCTGTAATTAATACATAATAATAATAATAATGGCGACACAAAAAGCATACATACAGCATACAGTGAACTGAAACGATGGTAATTAGTTGTTATTGTACAGAGGCAATACAAACATGCCATAATGGTCGAAGAGCGAATACATAGTCTCTTTGTGTGCAAACATAATATTCGTATACAATTTTGATTTGCCGTCCGATACGCCGTATTTGGTTTGTTAGCTTTGTTGAATTTGTGCATGATTGCCGATAGCTTTCAGGTCATATTTGTTAAAATATTTGTTTAGGTAAGTTGATCGAAAACTTGAAAAAGAAAAAGATTAGTAAACTTGTTAAAACGGTATCTTTATTTAATTAAATCTAGTAATCTTGAAAGGATAGTATTGAAAACCAAATGCCCCAATGGTAGTTTTTAAGGGCAACCGCTTGAAATTCAAACTTAATTACAACTTACCTCCAGGTCCACTAGTCTGAATGGACTTGTGTCTAGTCGGACCGTTCAACTTTCTATCATTCGAAAATTCCAACCCGGTGTTGTGATTGAATATCTTGCTCCTGCTCCCCGATCGGATTTAAGTACAAATACTAACTGTAAATGATTGTTTGTGTGAATCGTTGTTGGAAAAGGTGTAAGATTGGATTGTCGTACTGCGTTTTTTGTTTATTTTTCCTGATTTTGGGCATGCCTTGGGTTAGTTTTGGTTAGTTCTTGTTGGTTGCGCCCCCGTAGCGAGCGGAGGGCCATGCGTGAAGTGAAATATTAGTTTAATGATAAACAAATTTGGGTGAACAGCTGTATTTAAAATATATTCCATATCTAACCTCAAAATTACAGGACGCGAGGTTGTAATGTTCGAATGATAAAAATATTACGTACTTTAATAATGCAAGAATTAATCTGCATTAAATATGATAAATATATAAAAGAATGTCCAACTACTTTAAAGCATTCATCCTTTCACACATAAAACTAAATAGGTGCTGTACATATGGTTAACTATTATTAAATGTCTAACAAAACTTCCTGATTATTTAGATTTAAGAAGAACTAGATAACTTCTTTCTTTACTGAATTTAATTGACGTTATTTTTTAACTAACTGCCTTTCCGTTCACACAAAATACCTTGTACTTTCCGTCTTCTTCGATTCTCTCAACTTTACTTCATCAGGGACGTAACACTTCGAACATTTGATTCGAATCTCGAGTAGAGAAATAGATTTGTCTACATACAAATTTCCATGCGCCACAAAGGTGGGGTTGGTAATTAAATTTATAATTAACCACTTTAATTAGTGGACCGTATTAAAATAGGGTGGTAGGTTAGTTATCAGGGACATATAACACTTCGAACATTTGATTCGAATCTCGAGTAGAGGAATAGATTTGTCTACTTACAAATTTCGATCCGCCATTTTACCTTCTGCTATCTTCAACAGGATAGACTCTACGTGCTGTATCGTCTCAAGAGAATGCGTCCAAAAGAGTTCTTTGTCCAAGCTTGGACAAAGGGAACAGAGTTACAGCAAATATTTTCTAAATATCTGTGCAAACAAATGAGAAAAACTACTAAATATCTTGGCATCAAACAGAGCTGCGACTTCATCTGTAAGCTTTAAAATTTCTGCGGCTATTTCGTCTGGTCATGTGGCTTTACCATTTTTGATTCTTTGGATCGCTTCCCTAATTTCATCTTTAGAGATTGTTAGGCCACTTGCTCCTGCTGTGTTGATGTTTTTATATTCTTCTCTAGTGTCACCTCCAAATAGTTTCTCTGCGTATTCTTACATCGTTTTATTTTATCGGTGGTGTCTAGTTGTCTCTTTCCGTTTATATCTGTTATGATCCCAAAGTTTCTGCCTTTATATGTTCCGGCTGTTTCTTTGATTTTTTTTGTCCATATTAAAACTATCATGTTGTTCTTCTAACTCATCCATCTTACAAGTTTTTGCCATTTTCTCCACTTCAATGTAAACTTGTTCTTCCTCCAGTTTTATGTTTGTATTTATATTTTTTTAAATTTTTTGAAGTAGGATTTCGTCGCTATGTTTTTTCATATCAAATCGTCTTGTCATCATCAATAGTTCAATGCAACATACTAAAATAAGTTAAAAATTATGAATTTAAGGAAAAAAGAGAATACGATAAATCAGAATCAATCCAGCAATCAACCTTGTTCTAGTTTCAACCATTAAGAAGACATTTCCTTAGCAATGCAAGGCTCATGTGAAAAAATCAAAATGAAGTTCATTGATATGCTTGTTGGCTAAATTACATATTCTAAGTACCTATAGGACTATTTGATCCATAATTAGTCCTGTGAATCTCAACATTAAGAAGGTCATGCTGCCTGGTCACTCTTGGGGGTATCCTAGAGTGAACATTCAGGACCATTATTTTTGTTATTACATATTTTATGAAGAGCCGATATATCAAACTGTGTTCTTCTTGTTTTTATAATTTTTGTGAATTTTGAAGATTACATAGATCACTATAATTCATATCATCGACATGGGTTGGTGGTTTTATGGTCCAAGCCATATAAGCAACTACATACATAAGC
This sequence comes from Pissodes strobi, assembly GCA_016904865.1. NCBI lineage: Eukaryota > Metazoa > Arthropoda > Insecta > Coleoptera > Curculionidae > Pissodes > Pissodes strobi. The sequence goes on along the minus strand of MU185000.1, from coordinate 87,921 downwards.
CATATGACCTGTTGAGCAGTACGCAGGTGACTACAAAAAGAATCTATGTCACAAAATAGAAATGAGTAAGCTGGTGAATCATACATCACAAGTAAATTATCATCCGCACGAAACAGAAACGTAGAATAGCCTGCAGGCATGCACAGTTTATTAGGTATATACAACGTATAACTCTTTCCTCATATTTTACCACAGGTTTTCTGTTTAATATCAAAATAATATTTGTTGAATTTTGCATAGGTTTTTAATAATGAAATAAAACTTTTATTCGAAACAAATTCGCTGAGACGAATGGTAGAACATGCTATATACTACATTCCGGTGCGTTCAACGATCGATTCTTGTCAGAGAATGATAGGCGAATTCGGCGCAGACAACGTGGAGGAGACGAAGATGTAAGATGGCTATTCCATGCTTAGCTTGAATTGTAGTCTGGCTGGGTCACCATGTAACCCTCTAGTTCTGTCTTTACCAACACTATATCCCCCTCTCTGCTTTCGATCGCCTCGCCGTGTCACTTTAATAAATATGTTACAATTTTCCAAAAATGAATATACGATCCCCATTGCACCCGATGCCGATGGTTTCACCAAAACATTTTGGTTATATCTTATACTTCGACGACCCGTTGTGATGCCTTGATGCAAACTATCCGATATTGCCAGTGTAGACGGAAGTGGGCCTTTCTATTTACAGATGGCATTATAACGTTTTGATTGAACTGTAAACGTTGAGATTTTTAATTCGCAGCAAGTAACTGAACGGCACTGATGGCACGGATGGTCTCAGATATATAGAACAGCTTTTTCTTCTAAATTCTTGTTTCTAAGGTATCTCACTTGGTACAAATTCGTTTGGGAACTACTCGTAAAATTGTCTCGATTGACTCACGCACTATTCTGGCTTCGGTAATAGACCCGAAGCTAGATGTATCTACACACCATTTGTTGTGCTAGAGTATATAAATGTATCTTTTTGCACATACTAACGTTTCCTCTGGAAGGCAGCGCTATTATATCTGCATTGTAGGTTCCTTCTGGACAAGGACCCTGCCCTTCAATTTTTTCTATAAGTTCGATTCAAAAAGGGTTTACAATGCACACTTTTGTGCGGAAAACCAATTCATTGAAATCATATTCCGTTGAGACCACTAGTTGTTGAGAGCTACAACTTTGATGGCAACACCTTATTCATGAGCATGTTTTTGACTTTCTTTGGTGCCAAACCATAATACATTCTACTAGGCATACGTAGCGAGTTCATATTCATGGTCATCAATGAAAATTTGCATTGATCCATCCAAGTTTCAGTTGATTGTCATGGTTTGAGTACAGAATGACTTTTTAATATAACTGATAAGGATCATGTTGTCTAAAGGATTCCGCTTGGGCCGTAGCGACACTCTAAATACAATCATGCTGCTGCAGCAATAATACTTCAATCCGTACTTTTCCACGATATTTTGCAAATTTTAAACCTTTTCTGCTGAATCAGGATATGTAGCCCAATACGTCAGCAGTTGCTGATCTCAGTTTTGTCAAGCGGTTGCAATTCATTGTGTTTGATGGTAAGTACAGCAAACTGATATCATTCTCATCAGGTGCTTCAGCAATCCTGTAGTCAAGATGACTCGACATTCCGTTACAAAGTAGTAAAATATGTCATTCAGCTGTATAACGAGCAAGGTGACGGGTGATGTCTGTAAGCAGCTCTGTTGTCACTGATCCCCTTGCTGCCATTCAGCTAGGGAACTTGGAGACCGATTATTATTACATTTGGATTTAATGCGCTTGCTCCTGAAAATTACCACTGGGAGAATGCAATTTCCGGGAGCATTAACACAGCATGACCTACTCGATGTGTTCCAGAGCAACAATATGGACTTGTTTAGCTCTCTTTTGCTTCATTATATCTAGTCTGCTGGTGAAACGGATAGTCATTAGGTTTGTTCTAGCAGCGATTTCAAACCAAAGCCAAGCCATCCGGA
>MU185000.1:45509-85534 GCA_016904865.1 Pissodes strobi | reverse complement strand
TCCGGATGGCTTGGCTTTGGTTTGAAATCGCTGCTAGAACAAACCTATTATATCTAGTCTGCTGATGAGATGGACGGTTAATTCACAACCTTTTTCATCCATGTGGTGTGAACAGTTAGGTTTGTCTATACAAAAGTACCAGAAAATAGGAAAGAAAGGTTACATTGTATAGGTACAGTATGAATATTCAACTTCAACATGGTTGTATATCATTATGCTCTATCTGGAGATATATAGCAACTAAGTTCATCAAAATAGAAGGATAAGCACAACTAACTTAACATAGCAGAATAATTATGTCATATTTAATAAGTAGTTACATAGTATGTTAGTTGGAGATACCAAGAATAATGTGAAGTAACTGAATAGGGCAGAGGCACCACCTATGGCCATCTCAAGAGAATTATCAAATGTCTCAAGGTTTGATTTTTCTGCTTGAATGTTGGTCCGTTGACAATCTCATATAGATAAACGTATTTTCTAGCTATATGAGTCACATAAATGCCCTAAAATACATATTTTTTGAAATTACAGACTATTTTTGGTGAGGTGCAAAATTTTCCACTTATGGCCATCAGTTCCCATTTTTGGCTACTTGAGGTAACCACTTATGGCCATTTCTATAACTGATTGACAATGTATTTCTATAATATTGAATTCAAGAGTTTAGAAGTAGTATTTTCCATACACATCAATGGATCCAGAAAACTTCAATAATTTTCTGCCATCTTGTTCCAAAGTCGGTTCAGGAAGCAAACCCAGAATATCTGATATATTAACAGTTGAAACATCATTTTCTATGTAATCGGATTTGGTTTTTGATTTGTCGATATTTATAAGACATTGTACCTGGAGCTCTTCATTTGAAACAATTTTTAAGATAGTTGCAAGATATTTGTAAGTCGTGGACATTCATTTGCCTGCGCCAACAAATCTCACCAAAATAAAATCACCGGGTTTTAAATTATCTGCTTTGTGTATGATAATGTCTGGTACGTCAGTTTTTAAATAATCAATATCCTCGTCACTACTTGTTGATTCATCCCATTCTTCTTCAGAGCTGCTGTCTTTATGAGGCATAACATTGTCCCTTTAACTTTTTTTTATGTCTTTCTTAGTTTTTAATTTTTCCTGCATTTCTGTTTTTCAATTGTCTTTTCGCTTTCTCTCCTCTTTCTCACGTGGTTTTTGGGCCTTTATTCTCTCTCTTTCTTCTTCAAACTGAAACCCTACATCTGACGTCAAACCACTACATCGAGCGCTTTGCGCCTTTCGTGTTCCTGATTTTTTCGATTTCTACTCACCAGGATAAGGAAGGACCTTCTTCAACATGAAAATGATATATTTCGCTTTACTGAACTATTTTTTCAGTGTCATTCAGTGAACAGGCACTGGTACTTGGTTGCTTATTGTCTACGTCTTGCTTTTCACTGTTTGGATACAACATGTTACTCTCACTGGTATTTGGTTGTTCATTTTCAATATCTTGATTTTCCAGATTTTCAGAATTGACTAGGCTTATATCAGGTGCTGAGGATGTATCTGACTTCCTGATTATTTTCAATAGAATGTTCGCCTTTATTATTTTCCTAAATGGTGTTTTCGGATTCTTTTGAAATTCTTTCCCATACAAGAAATCATGATTTCTTCGTTTTGTCATTTTGAATTAACCCACTAATTCAGGATCAATTTTTTGTTCTAAATATGTGAGGTGCTGGTTACTTTGTACTGATTCAATTTGCAACAAGTCTGATTTTCTTAGGATGATTTTTGAATAATTGACGGAATTTGCATTGAAGGAAAAGAGACCTGTGGCGCGAAAGCCTGATTTAATGTTATCACTCATTTTAGTGTCATTGTTAATATCTGATAAAACTGTTGGCACATTTTGTTTAGTGATTTCTTGACATCGATTTTCAATATTAAATGTTCTTGAAATATGTTACCATTTCTTGTTTACTGGCCGAAACACTGCAATATTGAATGGCTGTAGGAGGTGGGTCGGCTGAATTAGGTGGTAGAGCCACTAAAATAATTTGTTTCTCTCGACAAAATTTGCTCACATGAAGTGTTAAGTGGGACCTATGGCTACCTACAAATACAACAACTGCAGGTTCTGAAGATAATCATAGAAAACATTAGCTGTCATCCAACAATTTTCACTTTTTTCTAGACCCCAATCCTTTGGAGCTGGTTTGGAAATAAAGTTAAGTAACCTATCGGCTTTGAATAAGGTCAGAGGGGGTGCGAATTTTCCTGCGGCACTTACTGCAAAAAGGCTGGTAACATTTTCCTTATCAGACGATGCTCTTTCATCATATACATGCTTATATCGAGGATCAAGAACAACACTCCACTTTTTGGTGGTAGAGGAAACCCTGAAAAACAAATAAAAAATAAATAAAATTTGATGGATTAGATTTTTTTTTCATTACCAATTTCGTCCATATTGAATATCCTCTCTGGATCTTCAAGAACATCAAATGTTTGAACTGATTCCAAAAATTGATTGACTTCAGTGAACCAGGACCAGATTTTCTCTTCTGTTACTATATCTCTGCCGCCATGAATATATTCCGGTTTCTTATGTGAAAGTTCTCTGTGCCGTGCTTAGAACGCATAGTACCATTTTTTGCGGGTCGGTTATTAGGAAAAGGAGTGTTATTGTTAAGTTCTGTAAAAAGTTTTTGTACAGATGTCAGCAGTCCATCTTTGTCTATTGTAAATGCTATTTTTGCACAGTTCAGAATCCACTGAACCAATGACTGTTCCAATTCCGTTCCAAGAAATGAATAAAATCTACATTTTCCTGTGGAATCCCATCAATATTTGCCGCTCATTTTATTCCGCAAAGTAGTACGAGGTACATTAAATAATGAGCTAATGGCCGTTGACACTGGCATTCCTTGGGCAATGACATTTAATGCTGAATTGATTTTTGCTGCAGAATGCTGGAATTTATAACTTTTTTGAATTGCTGCTTTTGGATCGTTTTCCGCATTTTGTCTGAGAAAAAACCTAATGAAAAAGTGCCAAAAAAACTGAATGACCAAAAGGATTTGACTATTCTACTTTTAGCTAGCATGGCCTAAATTATGGAAATGCAAATAATTGATTTTTACTAATGGCCGGTACATTTTAACAAAAAAAAAATAATGTTTGAATGGTTGCAATAGGCTAAACATATAAACGAAAAGTCAATCTACCTACCACCCAAAAATCTCTCGTCCCAACTTGTGAATTCCAAAATTATACTGAATCAAATAACGCTACTCTAACCGCGAAATAAGATTTACCCCACTTCTAAAGCTTTATTTAACAAATCTGCACGGGAGATTTGAATCGATTTGAAAAATGTTGCCTAATATTTGCATGACATTGGGCAGTTGGCCATAATAAGTGGGGTAGAGGTCATAAGTGATGACTCTGCCCTACCAAGAATAATGTGAAATAAATACCGTGCTTAAACTACATCACCTACGCGAATACAATGGCCTGAAGAGCACAGTGACGAATCAATCTATTGTTTGACGTCACCAATGTCCTATGCCTACATATAACGCATCGAACGATTTAACCCCTTTTCGCAGCTAATTTTTCCCCCTACAGAATTTTAGCTTCAACTAAAATCCTTAGCTAATGAAATAAATTAAATTACGTAAGTTAATTAGTGTTGCGTTTTGATCTTGAGTGTGGATAGTTCATGAAAAAACAGTACGTATATATACTGAATAATCCTTGCCAGCGAAAGTTCCTCCGTGCTAATAGCGCTTGTTATTAATTTAATTTCCACCGATAAAGTCACTCGATTTAAAACTTTCAAATGCTTTAGTTCAGATTTACAATGTAAATGGAAATTTAATTTATAGTAGTCTTTAACCTTACAAGTATTAAACTCAACAGTACCGCTCGCCAAGAGAGTCGTAAAATGAATGTAAAAGTACCGACCAGGATGATGCACAAACATTTTACAAGAAGTTTTACAACGTATGATACGTTATACAACGACAACAAATAATGTTTCGATGGCCGCATGACCGGGATGGATATAGGATTACAAAAAATCGTAAAAAGCTAAATTGCGGGTATAAAATCAGCAGTGTTGAGTTAATGATTACTTTTATGCGTTCTGGAGGCCTGATTTATAATACTATTGCGATACAATTATTGGAACTTCTCTTCTTTAGGTGCGCATGGAGGTGCTAATTTCTATAATAAATTTTGAAATAGAGCTATAAACGAAGAGAGCATATTTATAATAGTATATACGTGGTGTTACTGCCTCTTATAGCTGTCAAACTATTTTCCAAAAAAACTCCAAAGCAGGTTCGGAAAGTACAAAGATATCAAGGTGAGTGTCTTCCTAAAGCTAACCATTAAAAAGTGCACCACTTCAGAAACTTATATTTTAAATTCATATTTAATATATTAAAAACAAGCATCAGTTCCAAATGTAAAATACTATCTACATACCAATTATTTGGGATAGTTTATCAAAATATATTCTCAATAACTCACAGTTAATAGAGCGATTAATTCAAAATAACATAATTATGATTTAGTAAAATAATGCTAGTTACCGCGATCGAAATGATTAAGTCATGCAATTGCCTATTATATGTATCAAAGTTAAATTATGCACCGTTGTATTTTTAGAAATGGGAAATAACAATCTGTAAATATTTTTTTAAATTACTTCTTTAGAGGCGCTAGTTACAGCGTATAATCAATCGTAATATGCAAGTAAGTAAATTTATTTTTTTTTTAAATGTTTTTTGAACATTTGGCCCAAAATTTGTATTAGGCCATTATTTGCAGATCAAACAAGTTTACTTGTAATAGTAATACTTTTTCAAATAGTTTCGTTAATATTTCATTAGCATGTCCATGTCCATCCATTTCGAAAAATGTGTAAAAATGTTTATTTCACCCGAAAAATCGTAACAAATATTCTAAAACCATTAGATCACGTAGAATACCTTTAGGCTTCAAGAAGCAATTATTACTGAATAAAAAAAAATCAGATCACTTCACTGAATAAAATAATATTTTCTTATTGGTAGTCGGCGATTGTATTGCAGTCATCATTTTATTTAACGTTAACGTTCTCGGCATCAGTGTTTTGGTCGCATTAGTCTAATTTCGCTGTCCCCCTTATTGTTCGCCCCTTGTATCATGTGATTTATTCTAACGAGGCCAAAGATCTTCTCCCTTTTTCCAAATAAGTTAACATTAACTGACAAGACAAGGCTAGTTTTACTAGACTTAGACATGAGGTCACTAGTTAAAGAACTCATGAGAACTTAATCATTTACCGAGAGGTCGAAGCTTTCGTTTCTCTATTTTGCATTTAATGTTTGGAATGTACGTTTGTTGCATTGGCCTTTCTTCTATGCTACATTTATTGCTCATTTGGGAAAAATATGTTATATGGTTAACATAATGATACATTAGCATTATCAAGTTGAATCAGTACAAGGTTTATTAGCATCAATGCTTTCCATAGCAATAGATTGATTGATCGTGTTAGTAAATAATATCCTTGTCTACCTAGTAATATTTTCCTTATCCTACTTGATTTATACTAATAGGATTATAGAGTTTTGTCACTTTTTCCAAAGATAATAATATTTACTGATGGGGGCGATTTTACTCAAGATGAAATTTAACTGGATAGCTCATGGACACATGCGCATACCAAGACATCTACATTTCCAGCTTAATTTCACAATCAGTATATGAAGTTGGACAGGCGGCGGCGACTATAATATAATGTTCCACTGAATTTTCCCCAAGGTTCAATTATTTATTGGACATTTTTGGTATATTATTTTGTTGTTATAACTTCGTGGATTTGGTGCAAAACGTTTTCCCCTTTAAATTTATATTTACTGACAAGGTTAGCATTACCAGACATGATGTTATTAGTTGGAAAAGTCATGAGTACTAGAGTACTTAATTATTAACCAAAAACTCGGAGTCCCAGCACGAATTCCGAATTTCTCATTTAATATTTTTGATGCTGAATAGTTGGCAGCTTTCATTTTGGACTTGAGACAAAATATGTTATATGATTACCATGATGATGTATTACCATAACGCATAATCATTTTGACAATGAATCAGTACATGCTTTATTTAAATTAATACTTTGGGGTAGTAAATATCCTTGTCTACATTATAGTATAAATCTTATCCTGATTGATTTATACTAATAGGGTTATACAGTTTTGTCACGTTTTCCAAATAAAATAATATTTCCTTATCTGGATAACTCATGAACACATCGGCATCCTAAAAGATCAATATTTCCAGCACGATTTCTTAATGTCGCAGTCAATATCTGAGGCTGGATAAGAGGTGATTATATGTTAATTCAATAAATTTCCCTCAAAGTTCAATTTACTGGACATTTTTTGAGTACTATTTGGGATTATAACTTCTTGGATTTGGGGCAGAATTTGTTAATTCCGGTAATGGATCCACCTTCAATTGAACCAACATATGAATGGATTGGTTAAGTCGGCAAATTTCCTTTTCACCTTATCTTGTTTAATTTATGCTCATAGGATGGTAGTATTTTCATTCTGCGAATAAAGTAATATTTATTGATGAAGTTAATTTAACCTGTCCCGATGGATAATTGAAATTTTCGAAAAGATGCTTGAGAAAATTATTTAGTTATATACCTATAGGCTCCAAAGCTCAATTTATTTAAATATTTTCAGGGCTTTGATGAATCTTAAATGATGTCTTTTTCGTTCTGAGGTGAAATATTTTTTATGCATTACGGTGATGTCATCAGCTTATGTTTCATGTGACTCAGATATTGAAATTATGAACATTAGATTTTTGACTCAAATTACATACTTTCACGCTCTGAAAAGCAATTGAGGAGCATCCACGCAAAAGTAAACAAATCCATTTGAACTAATTTTGCATAAAACGATAATTTCGCTGTAGCCACAATTTTGAAAAAAAGTTGGATAATTTTTTTTGTTAAAATTTTTTAAAAAATATAAGAAAATATGCTACAATGTTTGTTTTTTTTTTTGCAAAAATATTAGAGGAGTTATTTTGATTTATGATGTGGATTTGTTTACTTTTGCTTGAAATCTGAGGATTTGTACTGTTTTGCTTGACCAGCCTGTTGGATTTGTTCTGTTTTGACTGACATGATAAAAGCAGTTTTAAGCGGATACATATTAATTTATTAAATCAATTTAGAAAAATATTACAAATAAACAAAAACTTATTTTATAAGTAATCTTACTAGGGAAAATATCATGAACATTAAAGGTGAAGCGCAGGATCTTCTTCACATAAACAGTCACAACCGCTTTCCTGTTCTTCATATTCAGCGTTATCTTCTTCTGCCATCTGTGTAGCGTTTTCAATTATTATATCACCATCAATGATACTTTTATACCAGGCTAGTTCGGGATCTGCCCACCAGTCATCATTAAATTCCGCCTTTAGGAGAGTTTCAATTCTATTTCTACAATGCTCTATTTTTGCCGCAGTTACTTTCGAACACTCATACGTAGTTCGTTTTGCTTTGTGATTGCATTTTTTTATGACAGCCGCACCAAAGTTTGGCTTCTTGTATCTATAATCAGTACAATAACAAGAATAAGAAATGCAATAAAAAAAAATTGTGTGTGCTTAAGACCACACGATAGAAGTGAAAACTTCGACAAGCGGGGTCATCGTTTATCACAATTTCGTTGCAGAGATACGGGCGAAAAACGGTTTCCCCCCTAAATCCCCCCTTAAATTAGAGCCCCGTTCCCCCCCGTATGGTCAAAGGTAGCCCCCCATGGGGCGCACCTACCATAAAAATTTAATTTGGACCCCGTACCTCTTCCCGTTCTCCCGGAATTAAATATTTAAGTTTTTCCTTCTCTCCCCTCCCCTGGCCAAACTTGGGCGGGCACGGGGTCCCGTTTTCGTCCAGGATTTTCTTTTTACCTCGGCTACATCCCCTGAAAATTTCGGCCCTCTACCTATACGGGAACATGCCAGTATAAGGAGCGTTACCTTACATATCCGAGCATGACGCGTGATGCGTGACGGCTCGATCTCATTCAACCCTCACAAAAAAAAATTGCAAAACGCGCCTAAAGAAGTTTTCACTTCAAAAATAAAACAGTGTATTGTCTTACCTTTCACGCCGTTCCCGCTCTCTTTTAGTAGGTTTTCGTTGTCTTTTTCGAGAGCCACTGTTACCTTCACCTACTGAGATAGAAGAGTCATCCATTTTAAATAATAAATCAATAAATAAATCACTATAAACAAGTAAACTACTCCAAACACTTCTAGCTAATGCGACGTGTCGCCGCAATAGTGAAATTAATATGCTTGCAGGCGTGGCGGCCTCTATCATTTATTTACCCAAAATCGCGGAATGGTTTGCTGCACGAAAACACGTTCAGACAACGTGCATCAACCGTTATTTACACTGTTGCACACTAGATAGCACACTATGTATAAAATAGGATATTTATGAGGCAGCTTTAAAGTACCTCTGGATTTGTTCACTTTTGCATGGGTTATAGCACCGCGTTCGTATTTTCTGCAAGGATTTGTTGCTTTTTGAGAGAAATTCCACTGAAATTGACGAAAATTAATAATATACGGATTTGTTACTCTTTGGTTGAAAATACTGATTTGACTCCACCATTATACAAGGATTTGTGTACTTTTGGTTAAAACGGTGCATGGGGTTTCATAGAGATGATCAGGGTCTACATGATGCAATATTTATCTCATTTTCTGGTAAAAATGGATTTGTTTACTTTTGAGTGGATGCTCCTCAATTATTAATTGCTGAACTTCAAATTTTCTAGATAATTTGATTAACCCTGCAGTAGTCGCACCTGATATGACAAATCATGCCCTTATAAATGGCGTAATTTAGGTTCGCCTTAAATCATAGATTGGCCATTTCCAGTACTTCTCGGGAAGCATCTTTTATTCATGTCCTCAGCGCGATTCCTTACCTATTGGTTATGTGACCGAAGCTATTAGAACTTTGATCTGTTAGACATACTGCAACTACTGACGATACACATTTTGTGATCCAAATTTACAGTGTAACTAATCTACACAGGTATGAAATATGTTCATATTTTAGGTTTCGCATTACTATTCATTAGGTATTCTTTTAACAAGAACAAAATCGTCTGCAACGGTTCATGACGAACCACTGGACGATACCGATGAAGAATTTTTGCAAGATAATGAAGCACAAAACAAAACTCTCGAGACTCTTGCGTCCCAAGAGGAAGTATCTGATCAGGAAGAAAATGCAGGCGCAATTACCGTACTGTCTTGAAAGGGGTGGAAATATTATATGACATAAACATGAACCTCCCAAAAATATATGGACACGGGCTCCAAATATAGCTGCCCATTTTTCCTGGAAATATAGCCACCAAATGCCAAAAAAGGCAGATTTCTATCATTATTAGATATTGTGCCTTTGCTATTAGCAATTTAAATAGTGATGCAGAAATTTTTTTAAATTGCCAAAAATCAAAGAACAATATCTAATAATAGACGAAACACTTCAAGGGTATAACACATCAGTTTAATAGGCGATATCTAATAGATTAACAATCTGCGTCAGAATAAGACCCAATATTTTAATACATATAAAATGGGCCATAGTATCTTACTTAACGTTGAATGTGGTTGTTAAGTCCCCCTCTTTCAAAACCTCAACTGCTTAGCAATTCTTCCACACTTAAGTATATTTGCCCTTAATAAAGCATCAATACGATAACAACATTGTTGACCTTATGATATTCTGAATTGCAATGGCGGCAGGAAAAATAACCCCTTTAGGTTACTGGAAGTGTAACTAGCTACTGATGACATTCTCGATATAATAGTGGAAAATACCAACAAAATTATTCTTACCCAGGTTGAAGTGAAATATATACAAAAATGTCGAAGAAGAATTAAAGGCACTCATCGGCTTATTGTGTTATTACTTATTATATTTCGATATTTTGTTTTTAAGATTTGTAAGGTCTAGTTTTAAGTATTTTTTACTTATAAAAGAACATAAAGTACTATAAACAAAACTTTATATGTATTTCCTTCACCAAATTAATATTTTATATTAATAAATAATGATAAGTGATTTATAATAAATTGTCTCATAGATACAATGCGATTGGTCTTGTACAAATAGTTAGATATAACCACAATTTTTCCTTAAAACTATAATATAATATTTCATAATGTTAAATGAATGAAGGAAACCAACAAAACATAAATAATAGGTTCTAACCACCGATCTCATGAAATAATGTTTCAAAAATGTCATGCTTTTCTAGATAGCAACTAGGAATATTTTACTAAACCATATTGTACTAAATCAATCTCGTTTAACATGTGAAATCTGTAATGATTGCTCTATACTCGATATGACCCCTCCTTATTGGATAATCTTGTACCCATACATTATTCAGGAGATAAACCGACTTAGCTGTTATTTGACATTGATCGCTTCGTTCAATCGTTCATTGCCTTATTCGGTACATTACAGAAAGAAACTGATCAGAGTTTAAGAGACTGACAAATATTTAATATGAACTAAACTTATATGAAATGTTGTAGACAATTTAGATAACACAATGTACTAGCAGGAATTTTTCCTGATTTTTCAACATTTATTTCTATTAACTACACAGAAAAAATAACCTGATATAGTTTAATTTATAAGCCTATTAAGTATTGATAACTTCCGCTTTGAGTTAAATATAATCCATATTGATTCAGATTCTCGCCATATAGTTATCTATTCAGCCAATATTGAATCTCAAAACAATTTTAACTTTAATTTAATAGAAATCTATTTATTTCAAAACTAAAGTTGCTATTGCAAATAGTGAAAACCCTAAAGTCACTTCTAATAAATCCTGTTTTATTTAAACATATACAATATCATTTGTCGCAAATACAATTTTCATTGAATTCAATAAACCTTACTGAATTAAAGCTGTGCAATAAGAGTGTAGGGTAGTGAGTTACCGAGAACGTACCGGCCGCCATTGCAATTCAGAAAGTCATAAGGTCAACAGTGTTGCTTTATTAGGGGCGAATATACTTAAATGTAGAAGAATTGTTAAAAAGTTAGGGGTTTGAAAAGGGGGATTTAGTACCAACATTCAACGTTAAGTAAGACACTATAATCTATTTTATATACAGTGAGGGCATAAAGTTCGTCGCCCCCCCCCCCCTCTAACTTTTGAAACGCTTAGTATACTGCTATGAAATTTGGAACGGTATTACATTATTACACCACCAGATGCAAAAATTAACTGTTGCTGCCATGGTTTCCTGATATTATTTGTCATTTTAAAACGGGCAAAATACAAGCAGTTATCATCTTTGGCCAGACCATGGTGTATATATCGTACACGATGGGCCAGGCTAATCGGAATTATCACGCCGCTCTTCCATCTACAATGAACGCTTTCCGCAATTGCCACTGTTCAGGAAATACTTTCAGAATCATTTGTCACAATTTCAAGTCATAGGCAGGATAAAAGATACCCAAAATCTGGAAAACCCAAAATTAGCGAAAACGTGTAGGTAACCCCCCAGCAATCTACTAAGCAGGTAGCTGAGACATGCAATATTTCGTGTTTTTCTGTTAAGAAGATTTTAAAAAGTAATAAATTTTATCTTTATAAGATGAGAATTTTCCATAAATTAACAGAGGATAATGCACCAAGGATTGAAGCAAATCCCAATTATCTGAGGTATATTTGTTTTTGCGGTGACAGTACCTTTTTCTGAACGGAACAGTCAACACTCAAAACTGCAGAGATTGAAGTGAAGAGCATAATAAGTTTCCTCAAAAAGTTAATCTTTGGGCGGGCATTTTGGGCGATCATAATATAGGTCCCATGACGGAGGAAGTTTCAATGGCCCCACTCAAATACTTCAAAATACCACTACTGCACTTATTGAAGGTGTTGTTCAAAATCCATTTAAGCTCCAATTTGGCATCACATAACAGGATGATGCCCCGCCCAAGTATTTTACTGATGTTAGAAGTTATTTAGATGCTACTTATCCGGTCAGGTGGTTTGGTCGGCCAAGGTCCAACAGACTCACCGGACGTGGCACCTTTCAATGTAGCTTATTTTGTCAATTTTGACGAATTATTCGCATATAAGTATACTTAAGAATTAACATTTCAGCTATTAGTAGGTACCTATAAATATTTTCATATTATTTACTTTATTTTATTATTGATTCAGTTTATGTGACGATACTATTATAGTTGGATAAACTAATACATATCTATTTTTTCAATTTTCTGCTTTGATTATCACAACCAAAATAAGAGCAGGTATATGCAGTCGACATCGCCTTGTTACCGAATATGATTTACTCAAGCATATATTATAATTACAATAAATGTATTAATCGCATTCAAATTGTATTAAATGCTATGCATTTGGCTTTTCTGGACATTCTTAAGACTAACCGTTTTAAAAGCTGAAATATAACTATAATATAAATCAAAGAAGCAATAAGTCTAAATGCCATCAGAAGTCATTAAATCATGTAGTGGATATACCATATTAAATAAACTGAAGTGGCTACTGTCCGGTTCCATAAATCCTGCCCCCATGGCGCTGTCGGAAATAGCACCTGTATTACTTTCCTCGTTACAAATATAGCAATTATATGGTTATCACCTAACGGAATCTTGACTTATGGAAAGTCTATATGGTTTGGTGACAAATTTGCAATAATTATTTGAAATCCACGTTATATTATTACCTCCGTATATAGTTTTGACTACACGTTCTGTCAAAAACATACCAATTAATACAAATATATATACGTTCTATTCCGTATTCCTCAAATATAATGATAATTGATATAAATGAAAGCTTATGTTTGGTAGATGATGTTGCTCTAGTATAATTTAAAATATATGGTGTCATTGGTTTTCATTGCATTATTAATTCCTATTAAGTAATGAAATAAAATTTTCATTGAATCTTTATTTAATGCCATTGTTTTAATAACTTAGGTATTCCTCAATACAATAATTGTTATTAGTTTATTGATTAGCAAAAAGCTGTAGGTTTTGAAACGGGCGGCTCAATATCCGCATGTAACAATAAATAAGGCAATTTAGCATATTCTTTGAATGTATTAAAGATATTGAGTCTTATTCGTGTGCAAATTATTTGCGTATTATATACCGTTTATTCCGCTTATATGTCAAAAATGCAGAAATGCTCCCTTTCAATTATAGCTGCCTTTAAAAGGAAGAGTCATGTGACATTTCATTTTGAAGGTCTTTTTATGCTTAATTCAATCCTCGATTTTAAAAATATTTGTTTCATACATTCTCAAAGAACGGCTAAT
The DNA here is from genome assembly GCA_016904865.1 of Pissodes strobi. NCBI lineage: Eukaryota > Metazoa > Arthropoda > Insecta > Coleoptera > Curculionidae > Pissodes > Pissodes strobi. The sequence goes on along the minus strand of MU185000.1, from coordinate 72,127 downwards.
AACAATGTTTTAAGCAAGTTTATTATTACGTAAGTAGCAGGTACCTAATTTCAAAACATAATCTAACCTAAATCGAATCTAATTACAAATTAATTTAAAAAATTAAGAATATTATAATACTTGAGAACATCAGAAAAACCGTCAAATTTTCATCTTAAAATATGTTGGAAATGCCCGACTTGGACCTCTTGACAAAAGAACATCCTATTAGAGAATTCTTCCATAAGATTGTGAAAAGTTGCAGAGTTTATTCCTGCACACGCATCGATGATGAGTTGTCGAAGTTCATTCAGAGAATCCGAAAGCATTTTATAAACCTGAGATTTGACGTAGCCCCATAGAAAGTTGTTTGGCATAACTCTGGGCGTAATCATAAGTGCCAGCTCGTTCGAACACCCTCCGTAGTAGTATCGATAAGGTACGCCACTTTTCTTCGATGTTCAATGCTATCAAGGTCTTTAGTCAACTCTGGGTCATCCACAAGACGGACTGGTCTCCTCTGTATGGCATGGAGTCTAATATCTTGAGCAAGTGTTTGGGTGCCGAGCTCCACACATGGGAGCAGTATTCCAGAGATGGTATTATCTGGGCCTTATAGAGTAGTGAGAGCTGCTGAGGTGTATATAACTTTTTTGTTATATAGAGTGCTCCTAGCTTTTGTGCTGCTGCCTTGGCAATTTTGATGACGTGATTACGCCAATACATGTTTTCTACGTTGGTGCCCAGCTTATGGATGAGGCCAGAGTTAGTGTTTGCCATGTCATTGATAAGTCAGGTCCTGCGATGTTTGCTTTTTTTAAGAAGACAGCTGCTTGAGTCTTGCCTGCGTTAAACTGTACATTATTTTCCTCGCCCTTTTTGTCTTAACCACCCCTCATTCATTTACAGCCAACCATCTCATTTCCATTATTGAACCGATGATTAATCTTCAACCGGTCTGCTATCTGATAAGCCAAGGCTTTCAAATCCTTGGCGGTAAGATCAAAAAATCATGTAACCGATTCCTTGATGTGTTGAGCAAATTGCGCCTGTATATCGACGTCCTCCATGGTCACCTTTTCTACTGCCTATTTTCTTGGCATGTTACATGGCACATTAAACGTTTAGACCGCTAGCAACCAACTTATTGATTTTTTACTTATACTTTTTTTTTATTTATTTATTAATAAGTAATAGCACATGCTAACAGATAACATACATTTCATAATTTATGTCAGTACATTTGGTAACAATAGGCGTAATCTCAATATTACATAGGAAAAACAATTCAAGAAAAGAAAACATGCAATTTACATAATCACACATTAATAAACATTTACATTGTCAGATTGTCTTTACAGTACTCAATGCATTTCCTTCGAAAAATCCCCAGTGTATCAAGACTCCTTCACCGAAGGGGGCCGATTGTTTTATTGGATAAGTCCTTTATGGAAGAGATGATTTTAGGTTTAACTCGTAGAAACCGTGGATACATAAAAGTCTTCTCTAGCATGTGTCTGATAGCTATGTATATCTGTTATGTAACAAGTATTTCTTAATAAATGATCAGGACACAAACCGTGTTTTATTTTATATATGAGAATCATTGTGTTCAAAAACACTATTTGTTTGACACTCAGGATACCAGTTAACTGCAACATTAAGTTTACACTAGTGTAACGATTGCATCCAAGAATATACCTCACAGCCTGGTTTTGCTTTCTTTGCAGTATGTCTGTCTCTGTGTTGTTTAGCAGAAACAAAATAGATGAGCAGCAATTTAGATGTGACAAAATAATCACTTTATAGTGTGTTAGTTTGGATCATTCACTAAGATAATTGTTCCTTCTTCCCAAGAGGTTAACTTTCCTTGCAATTTTCTTTGTTATGTATTCCGCATGATGTGAAAAAGTTAGTTACATTTAATACGTTATCCATAACAATTACAACACCTAGGTATTTGCATTGATCCACCTGTTCCATATTCTGTCCATTCACATTAACACCCGCATGAGGTTTAGTTTGTATTGAATTGTATCGGCTTTTTATTATCATAAATTTCGTTTTTTCTATGTTTAAACTTAAGCCATTTAGCGTAAGCCACTTATAAAGCACTACCAGCTCGTCATTCATAGTTTTACCACTACATCCATATTCTCTCCAACCAGGTATAACAGAGTATCATCTGCAAAAAGCTGAACTTTATACTTACTCATAGTTTTAACAATGTAATTTATATACACAATGAACAGGTTGGGTCTTAGTACTGTCCCTTGTGGAACGCCAAAAATATGTTCTCTTGATACTGAAGTTTCACTCATATATCTTGATTCTTGAGTCCGTTCTAATAAGTATTCTTTAAACCATTTAAGCGCCGTGTCTTGTATTCCATATCTCTTAAATTTTTCTATAAGTAATGTTCGGTCAATAGTCTCAAATGCTCTGCGGAAGTCCAGAAAGACCACCGCTATAATTTTCTTTTAATGTAATGCCGCTTTCCAATCTATTAGAACTGTCTGCATTGCACTCTCACACGAGTTGTTTCTTCGAAAACCTGCTTGAAATACACTAAGGAGTTTGTTATTCTCACAATACTCTATAAACTGTTTGTTCACAACCATACCTCACTTATTTGTGTTTAGTTTTTTTTCTATTGGCACGACTGTGGATTTCTTCCTCTGCTTAGGGAATGCCTCATATTGCATACTATTGTTTATCAGATGTAAGAATCTATCACCGATCACTTCAAATGCTTTTTGTAAAATGTTCGTTGTTATTCCATCTACACTACTATTTTTTTTGTTGAGATTTTTTACTGTAATTTTCATTTCAGCTAATGAAAGCAACTTAAACTTAGACAGGTTTGTGTTACAGTAATCTATCTTTCCTATTACTTGTCTTATGTCCTGAACACTAATCTTAGGGGTTATTGTTCCAATGCTTGGTATAAAGTATTCGTTAAAGTTTTCTGCTATTATAGTCTCATCCCTTTCCATTTTGCCATTAAAATATATACTCGTCTGTTTGACTTTGTTTTTGTTTTTTCCTTCTACCACCTTTTTCATTGTTTTCGACATTTCATGAACAAGGACTGTTCAAATCTATTTTTGTAGTATAGTATTGCCTTTTTTGTTCTCTTATCATATTGACCACTTTATTTCGTTGGACTTTGTATTGAAGAAAGTCATCCTCGCTCTTAGTTATTAATGCTTTTCGGTATAGAGTTGATATCTTTTTTGTATATTCAATTCTATGTCTCGTATCCACCAAGTTTTACCGGTCCACCATTTTTTACCTGTCCACTTATCCTTATGACTTTTTCTGTTATTGGAGCATGTCTGTTCAGTGCATCAGCCAATATGCCAACCAACCGATCAGCTAATACATTAACTTCTGTGCAGTTTCCATCCCAATAGGTCTCCATTAGATCTAACTGAAAGTTCAATTCGTTAAAATTATTATAGTCTCTTGCAACTTTTACAATATCACATTCTGCTACAATTTTCATTATTTCAACTGTTATAGTAGAGTGGTTCGTAGTTTTTGGGGTTAGGTGTACTAAAGGGAGCAAGTTTTTGTCATTAGTGATCAGTAGATCTATTATTGTTGATGTATATGACTAGTAATTCTGGTGAAGTTCGAAACATTTTGATAAAGGCCATTTTGAGATATTATTCTTTTTAATATTTCAGAGAATAAAGTATTCTTAGACATATCTATATTGTAGTCTCCTATACATATGAGAGTTTCCCCCTTAGATGAAAATTCCTCCAATAAGTGCTCCAAGTGTGCTAAGAAATCAGCGTGACTTGCAACAGATGAGTAATAAAGGCTAAATACCAAAAATTTCCTTCTTTCTATTGTAATTTTCACTCCTGTTATCCATACAACTTTTAAAACTGATTTTCTCATCAATATTTTGAAATGCAGATCTCCCTTCTAAATAATTGTTCCTTCTGTATGTCTACTGTATGATGTTGTATTTATCTTACGGTACCCTTCTATCTCACTTTCATGATCATACATTTAATCCGTTATGCATGTCTCGGAAAAACAAACTATTGCAGGTTTCCATTTGTCTATCGTTAATTCAATTTCGTTTTTGTGTGCACTTAAGCTTTGAATATTCAAGTACATCAGTTGTCCCTTAATTAGGCCATACATTTCCAGTAGATTTGCAGTCTCCGGCCATATGGTCAAACTTATAACATTTAAACCATTGAATAACATTAATGTGATAAAATCTGTAAGACTTCCAGCCAATAGATAATTTTTCTTTATTCTGGATCAGTTTGTATGTGTTAGGATCAACTTCAAGTAGCACACTTTCCTGGCCTTGTTTTCCCTTGTAGTGATTTTTCTTTCAGAATCTTTGGTGTTTAGAGCATTTTGTAGGATAATTTTATCTACAAAGTCATTTTGGTTAGTTAACAATTTTTCCTCTACATTGATAATTTTAACTTTCGTACGCCTTTTTTCTGGTATTGTAATTTCATACTCTGCCCCAAATTGCTTTTTTATACTGCCAGATACACAAACCAAATCCTCTTTCCTTTCACAACTTATTAACACTCCTCCGTCCTTGGTATGCTTCATACGTGAGACCCACAATTTGATTTTTCCTGGATCAATATTTCCTTCAATAAATGTCTTTGTAATCGAACTTTCTTGAACTTTTTTTAGTTAATTTTCGTCTGACTATTATTGTCGCTGGCATTTGTATTTGGCAAGCATGTCTATAAGAAAAAAATCAAAATACCTTTGTACCAATATTGTACAAAAAAATAATAAATTACACCATAAAGCTTTTCGTGTCCATGATCAAAATTAGTGATGATGACGTACAATATTCCATTGATAACACAGCCTATGATGGTATGCTGTAAGAGAAACGAGAGAACAACTAAAATGTAACTTTTGCTTTATGAATATCGTAAAATAACTGAACTCTCCAAGATGTATCGAGGTGATTCTCATATCCGGCCACTTACCTAATTTGAGATTCGTAAAAAAAACTAATATATAAACAATACACACACACACACACTCCGCGACAGGTCTAATATTGATTTTTATGCCATGAGCACTATTGGCACTAATAAGAGGCTTCTAAGGCCTAAGGAAAATGCTTGTCTTAATTATGTCATCATATGAACTGCGTCCTCATAGACACATTTCCCTGAATATTTCAAAATCTTTATAATAAAACTCTTATACATTTTGCGCATGTGCTTTAATTCAGTAGTTATAGGGTTTTCAGAATTGTAATATGTTTTATTGGAGCGAAATTGTACTCAAAGGAGCACATGACCAACAATTACGGGGAAACCCTATAAAACTGTCGAAAGCAACACATCCTGTAGTATTTTAACTCTATAAAATCTACTACATAATAAAATTTATCTTGTCCTTCATGTTCACGACGATCGCACATCGCCATGCACGTAAAATATAATATCTAGAAATAAACCCAGGCTTTGTTTCACAAGTAATTGTTATGATATGAAGCGTGACGGAACCCACGCGCAAGCTAACTTTCATTGGCTGGCTTTGCGACCGGTGCTTTACCATTGGTCATTTGATGACGGATGAGTTGCTATTGTTCGCTGACAGGTAGGATAATAAAGTCCGGAACAATGGCGAAGTTAGATATTTGACGCCCTTTTACTGATAAACGCCACGTTTAAGGGGATATGTTTGTTGTATTCCTTGCCTTTAATCCGCTTATCTGGTGAATTGGTCGAACAAAAGCTTGGTTTATGGAAATGTTAGCCCTCAACTAGGCGACTTGTAATTTTGTATGATTTTTTTTTGATGCCCTGATATTTTCTGTTCAAACCTTAGTCTCAATGAAAACATTTATCTAGACCAAGTTGCGCCTGTAGGTTGCATACTTATATTGTATATTTCATGTTTCCAAACGCTCAACTATTATATTTCGCAATTTAAATTTCATCGCCGTTGCCTCGAATCCTCTCCGTTCCCATTCGCATTTGGGGGATTATGTCTCGTACAATGACATGTAATATTCTATTCTGCTTTGTGGCAGTTATCCCGTCTGCTCGTGTTTGTTTCTAGATTCCCACTTTGATTACGTTTGTGTATGCTGAATTTCGAATACCAAAACACAAACATCCCTTTCTCTTTGCGCAAAATTCATAATCGGAATTTCTGAGTTGACTTTGCTTTATAATAATATGTATATTATGTAGCGTGGATAGACAAAGCTGTGTACTGCTTAAATGAAGTGTATTCATGCGTATTATTCGAATTGATGGTTGTAGCGATGTAATAAATATTAAGCCTGTGTTAATGAAGATACGAGGGCTTTTGTTTTCTCATTTATACTTTATACGGGGCTCTCATTTATGTTTTAAATTCTTAGTATTAGCTTATAGCATGTGATTAACGAATAGTAAGTACCAATGCGCCGAAAAATATACTCCAATCTCTGGGACTATTTAGAATATATTGCGTAATCTAAAAATCTTTTCTCACTGAGGTTAACTTCTAAAAAATTAGGTGTTATACCTTTCAACGAAACAATGACAATAAGTTTTGCCAAATATATTTTCTTTATAGCCTAGAAGCTAAAAATTTTCTGGTCCAGTTTGTTTTCGGCGCAAAGGTACCTGCTACCTTAAAAAGACCCAAACTACTTTCTTGATGTATACTTATTCTATGAAAAGCTAGTTCATTAATGGCAAAATACTAATAAATGACCTCAATTCACTATACTAAGGATAGCTTTGTTATCAATATACAGGGTGCTTTCTAGATACTGTATGATACTTCAATGCTTGACCGCATAAAAAGAAATGAAACTGGCTTTTAAAGCCAGTAATCGGCGAACCGATAACTTCGATAAGGGGTCATTTTGGGTCTTTCTAGTATACCGAAGAAAACGCGAGAATCGAAAATATTGAGACGACAACGACAGTTCGATAGAGCATTTCTAGGAGGAAAGCTCTCTAAATATTTCAGTTCCGAAAATGTCGGGAAAATGAACTTTTCCGGATGTTGACGAATTTGATTTCCGTATGTTCCACTTTTACCACTGGATAACTAAAAAACTAAAATTTTCGGAAACATAAAAATCTAATAATCTAACATTTACCAATACCCTCCCAGTTATCTACTTATTAAAAATCGAATTAATTATTGATACCTAACTTTCTCATTGTCAAATGCACCCCAGGAAAAAGTCTCTACCCAACACGAATATATTTTCCTGCTAATATAATATATCCTAACAAAATTACAAGCTTGATTTAGACATTTATTCATATTTTAATGATTTGTTTGAGCTTATTATAGTAATTTAACCAATACCTACATTAGCTAAATATTACGCCAAACACAATTATTGATAATGAACATGGTTATTCACAAAGACATAATCATGTTCCGGTTCAGACATCAACTTATTTCAGGACTCGCCCAAGGGATATTTGACGAATAATAATTAAAGTGTATACTGTAAACTGTTTAGCAATATTTGCTTACTACTTGCATTAAAAAATATTTCACAAAGGACAAATCTTCTATATTAACTAATATTCAGAATTTAATTAAATATAACAATAATTGCTTGAAAGAGTCTCGCAAGACTCTTGCATCTTACAAAAGTCTTGGTCTTACTACTCTTACTATAGGACATGGTATTGGTATTGTTCTTGTTCTCGCATACACAGTCTTGATCTTGGTATTGCCAAGAGACGGTTTCGTTCTCATCTTGCTTTTTTACAAGACCAAGTCTACGACTGCAATACCAAGACCAGTCTCGCTCATCACTAGAGCTATTTCGAATTTTGTCACAACACCACTTAATATATTATTTATTACTGGAAAGTCAAATAATCTGAAGCAACTACACTTTCGTAGATTAAACAAGGAAGATGTGAGCAGAATATCTCAAAAACTCCCATCGATTCCATAAAAAATCACGAATTGGTAATTTTTTTGATTTTCACTTTGAAAAATCTATTTAGACGTATGTGCCAGCCAACGCAGGGCTATTTTCAAAAGTCAATTTCAGATTCCTAAACCTCCTAATCTCTGCTATAAAAAGAGGTTTACAACAATTTTCCTTAAAAGGTCAAGAAATACGATAAAATCGGAGTTAAATTGAAACATGCAAAGAATTCCAATATTTCCGCAATTTTAAGAGGTTGAATAATAGATAGCTTTGCTTTTGATGCATTATGGAAAATCTAAAGGAATTTTCAATATTTTGACATGACTATGTAGATTAATACATTTATAATTACATGAAATCGCATTGAAACCGTTGGAAGTTGGAGGCTGGAAAAATGGGCCAGGATCGGAAAACATGAAAGTTTTTTGGTTCTCAGAGACAATTCCTGGTGGATTTTATGGCAAATTTCGATATAAAATTTTACTTTAAGCATATCGATACATATAGTTTTTGTATTAAGTAAGTATTTTATTTACCTGATATCTCATTTAAAACGATTTGAAGACGGGAAAATGGGCGGCCATGATTGAAGAATTTGCATATTTTCTAGGAATAAGCAGCAGTTTTTATCGTTTTTATGAGATATTTTAGACCTTAAAGATTAAACAAGGAAGATGTGAGCAGAATATCTCAAAAACTCGCATCGATTCCATGAAAAATCACGAGTTGGTAATTTTTTTGATTTTCACTTTGAAAAATCTATTTAGGCGTATGTGCAGTAGTTTCAAAATGTAGAACCCCAAAGACTCTATATAGTTCATAATGTCAATCTCGCATCTTTGTTCTGTAATGTGGTGTTATGCACACTCCGTTTTTTATGTATTTTTGAAACAATTATATTACATTATATAAGACCTGATCATTAAATTGCAAGCCTTTGCCACTGGCGCGCACAATCGTTCACTGCCTCTCCAATTCTCCACCCATCAGCAGCTGCACCTAGCGAATAGAAACGGAAGAAAGTTATTATTCTGGTTAAATTTTGGCTCTTTATTAATTATTCAAAGTGTCTGCAACATTTTGAAAACATAGGTAACCATTACAGTGAATAAATTATTTAAACAGTTTTTTATTTAAACTTTCAACCTTCTTTATGTCGGAACATAAGCGGTTTTATTCACATGTTTATTAGGGACATTTTTGAATATCCTGAGTATAATAATAATAATTATTGCATTCTGAGTTTTCGTATAGTATTCAATGAGCAACCTGCATACAGAGAACAGTCCAATGTCACGACATTACAAGTCAGTTCTTGAAACAGAAATTGCTAAAAATATAGCCTTATACCTAATCACTGTTCAGAATATTTTTGTATGCATAAACGTACCTGAATTAGGTATTTCATTTTAATAATATTGGTCCATAGGTGGCAAAATGCAAAATATATCACTGCCTTTTGATTAAAAACTAAAAAATTCCAATATAATTCTCACTTTAAAAGATGGTCTAGATATTTGAAAAATGCGTATGACTATCATTCATATTATTTATACTACATTTTTGATATGCACCCACCATTTAAGACTTCGCGTATAATCAAGGTGCAGGAGACCATGGCTGGCAGATAACCTAAAATGTATGACGAAATTGAAGGATAAAGAATTTTCAAGATAAAAACGTAGGAAAACTGATCTAGCATGGCATGAGTTTAAGGATCTGCGAAACCAACTACATACATATGCGTGCTGCATACTTTAGTCACAGTGAATTTATAATTGCTTTTTTATGCAAAATGAGATATTCTATTGAACAGCAAATCTTGATTTTTATTAGTTATTAATATTTGGAGCAATAACAGTTATATAAACAATAACTAATTACTTATAACATAAACAACTAAAGGCTGACATTGGAAAATAAATATCAATGTAATTCATCGCACTTTTCATACAATCTTCTCTGCCTTTGAAGGTTGTTTCTAATATCTACAGCATTATTTTCTTTCAGATTTCTTATTTAATTTCTCACCTTGCTTTGATTTTCCTCAATATTTCATATTGACTACTGTATACGAAATTTTTCAATCGATCCCGAAGAAATGTATCTAAAGGTCTGAGACATGGGCGATTTGCGGGTCAAAGTAGCGTTCTATATCTATCAATCTTAACTGTTTTATTCATTTGAATAATGCTCCAGGTAATATTTGAGTTCTGTATTCACCTTTAGAGAGATTATGTAAGATCGTTACGTTACATAGCTTATATTCTTATTAACTACGTACATTAATTATTACTTAAGATTCTCACTACGATTATCATTATATTATGTTGTATAATACTGCTTATACTAATTAATACCGATTGTCCCTCAGTCTTCTAATCTCCTATATATATCGAATTGATGTAGGATCAAGACTTGTATATATTATTATAATAACAGTGCAAGGTCGTCAAGGTTAAGTCATCCTTGCTGTCTGCGTTTGGTAGCGCGTTCGTTGAATTGAAACAATAATATTACGTGTACCAGGTAATATAAATAACCTTCGCTTAAACCTCGAACCGGACGGATTACCTTCACTGATCTAATTTCTGAAATACGGAGTGTTTTCTTGATACCCTACAATCTATTCTCTATTCGCTGTACTAATGCTGTTGAATACGTCGACGGTCTTCAAGTGGCAAGTCGTCAAGACTATTTTCGATTTCATTTTCTAAAAAACTAAGATAGCTGCCCAGTTAATGCTCCGCCGAAAAATCAAAGGTACTTGAATTTATTTTCGTTTTGATCAGCCCTACAATTTCGACTGGCATAATTTTAGGGTGTGGGATATTTAAAATAATTTATCTAAACCTGACATAAGAACTTATCTCACTATTTTTGAATTTTGCGTGAAGTAAGAAGTTTATTAATGCACGCGTTTTCCTTATCTCACCGCTTTTCAATCAATCAGAGGATGATTAAAACTAACATTTCGGTATTGTGAATAAAACTGTGTTGTATAATATAATATAAAGGTGAAACATTATAATCGCTCAGTTATAACATCCAAATTCCTATTGAGATTTCTTAAAATTTTCACTGATGTCTATTTTTTATTTTCTGCTGAATTTTCAATATAGCCCTCAGCAACTTTATTGGAATGCCAACCCTCATGACATTTTACTGTTAACAAATCTGCACTCGAATCTGCCAACGCCAACGTGAAGAACCACCTGAAACAGTGCCCATTGTATTCTTGATGCATTGATGCACCTGATATGTTTAACCTGTTTGTATTGAATGAAAAATCAACAATATTGAGACGAAGAGTAATGTGAATAACTTGGACCATATTTATACCATCAATGTTTCCAAATGTCACAAAAAATATTATATTGGTTTTAGTGTGAATGGAAACATTCACCTTCATCCTTTACATTATCAAGAAATAAATTTGTCAATTGTTTTCTCCTGCATGTTCCAGCGAATCCGACAATTAAGGTCACTTTTGTAAATAAATATTGTTTATTATCCGCTCCTTTTAAGAACTTGGTGAATACTCCTGACTTTTTGTTCGATAGCCCTCATATCTTTAAAGAAATGCAATTAAATTCATACCTATGGTTACTTATATCAGCATTAAGATTTACGGAAATCATCGTACGTAACATGGAATAATACACCAATAAAGATTAAGGATAAACACATTTTGAATTAACTACTAAAATATGATAATAATATCTTCTCATTTGCCAACTTGCTAATCTTCTTTTCTGTAGGCCATTTATTATATTTGGCAAAGACCATCTCGTATCTTGACTAAAGCTTATTCCTCTATATCGTATTGCAAGCTTTCAGAATCACTCATTTTGTAGTGACAAAATCGTCAAAGTAAATTATTTTTGATGCATTAATCGTGGCAGTATGAAGCGTTTCCACCCGATTTTTAAAACCGCCATTTCAATTATTAGTTTCAATATTCTGCTTTCCCAATAAATCATTATAAACTTTATATTATAATTACCGCTTTTTTAAGGACGTAGATGTGTACAATATATGTGTGATAATGCCTTATTAACGTATTTATGCGATTATTCAACTCGTGCTCTTGCAAATTTCACATTCGTACGTTAATAAAGCGAATATCCCACTTATACCGGGTGACCACGACATTACTACCCAGTTCGTAATTTTCTTATAAAATGATACATCGATTTGAAATTTTAAGAAATCGTATCGTTGCTTCAGATGCATATTTTGGCAGTGTGACCACCTTAACGTCATTTCCGGTTTAACCGGAAGTCGTGTCAACTTCGATATTTTAAATAGAATACCCTGTATAATTTTCAAAATTTAGATTCTACGGAAAATTTTAAGTATAAAACATGTATTACACCTTATACCTATCTTTGCCAGATTTCGAGATAATGACAATTGAAAATATCATATTGAACGTCCATTCCATGAAGTTGACAGAAAACAAATAAATGTAGGAAAAATCTATTATGATTATTTAAGCTTATTTGAGGGTTACTATCTACTAGTGGCATAACAATTTCACTTCCGGTTTAACCGGAAGTACTACAAAATCTCACTTTCAGACTCAAATAATTTCAATAATTTTAATGGAACACCCTAATATGAACATTACATTTAAATTCTACTTATATTTCTTGATATGTTTTGTTTATAGTGTCCTATGTCTAAACCTAATAGTTTTTGAGATATGGACAATTAAAAGTTCACCTGCACCCACTCGGGTGGAAAAGTAGCCAATGTAAATTTAAGAACTATAATATAAAACAACAAAAATCAACCATAATTTAAGTGTTCAAAGCGGCCGCCATTTACTTGTTGGCACGAGTGAATTCGTTCTTGAAATTCCCGGAGGACATTTTCCATCTGAATGGAGGTGATGGGGTTTATGGCTTGAGTAATTCTATTTCTTAGATCCTGAATATTCTCCGGTTTTGTCTTATACACCTTTTTTTTATGTGGCCCCAGTAAAAGAAATCCAAGGGCGTTAAGTCGGGCGACCTTGGCGGCCATCTTCCAGGTTCATTAGTACCCATCCAGTGATCTCCATAAGTAGCATTTAAATGTTCGGCAACCAGTTTAGCGTTGTGGGCTGGAACGCCGTCCTGTTGATAGAAGGCATGTAAATATTGATTCACCGGCAGATTTTCTATAAAATCTTCAATTTCATTTTGTAGAAAATTAAGATAAGCTGCCGTATTTACGTGTTCTTCGAAGAAGATTGGCCCTATAATGCGTGTTCCCATAACGCCAAGCCATACATTAATACCAAATCTTTCTTGGAACGCCCCTTCTCTAAATAAATGGGGATTTTCAGTTGCCCAATACCTGCAATTATTTCTATTAAACATACCGAGGTTGGTGAAGCGGGATTTGTCCGAAAATAAAATGGAGAATTTTAAATTAGGCTGTTGTCGCTCTTCTTCTAGATACCAATTGCAAAAGTTCAATCTTCGAAAGTAGTCTGCTTCATACAGATGATGATGGATTTGGTACTTGAAAGATTTGTAACCATGTTTGTGTAATATTTTTCTAGCACTTTCGCGGCCTATTCCTATATCAATACCAATTTGCCTTGTAGAAATGGTTGGATCAAATTCAACATAAGCTAATGTGTTTATTTCCGCCTCTTCACTCACTATAAAACTATCCTCATTTACATTGTTATTTTCCTGCTTTAAGTGATTTTCCAACCAAGGAAAATATTTGTCACATGGATGATCACGTTCTGGGTAACGTTGAACATACAATGCTCTGGGCTCTCTTCGGTTTTTTTTGCCTCACCGTATACCAGTAACATGTCAATTTGATGTTCGCGGGAGAAAAAAGGCATTTTGAATAAATCAGTTTACACTTATGAACAAAATTGTTGCTGCAAGGTCAAATTAACTCTCAATTATCAAGAACAGTGCTTACATTACGCCATAATAATGGCGCCTAAAAACTGAAAACAAATGAATTCCAGCAAACTCGCTCTTCGACATGCATAGCCATCTAAGATAGAATTATTGCTTTTAAATTTACATTGCCTACTTTTCCACCCGCGTGAATGCAGGTGAACTTTTAATTGTCCATATCTCAAAAACTATTAGGTTTAGATATAGGACACTATAAACAAAACATATCAAGAAATATAAGTAGAATTTAAATTTAATGTTGATTATAGGGTGTTCCATTAAAATTATTGAAATAATTTGAGTCTGAAAGTGAGATTTTGCAGTATTTCCGGTTATACCGGAAGTGAAATTGTTATACCTCTAGTAGATAGCAACCCTCAAATAAGCTTAAATAGTCATATTAGATTTTTCCTGCATTCATTTGTTTTCTGTCAACTTGATGGAATGACCGATCAATGTGATATTTTCAATTGTCATTATCTCGAAATCTGGCAAAGATAGGTATAAGGTGTAATACATGTTTTATACTTAGATTTTTCCGTACAATCTAAATTTTGAAAAATATACAGGGTATTCCATTTAAAATATCGAAGTTGACACGGCTTCCGGTTAAACCGGAAATGACAATAAAGTATTTACATGGCCAAAATATGCACCTCAAGACAAGACACGACTTCTTAAAATTTCAAATCGATGTATTATTTTATAAGATAATTACGGACTGGGTAGTAATCTCGTGGTCACCCGGTATAGTTAATAAATAAACATTCTTTAACCCGCAGACATCGAGAATTGAGTTTCTTGGATTCTCTTGCAAATGTAACAAGATCGCTAAGTTTGTGTTTGACTTCTTTGTTTTCATCTTTGTTCATTGCCTATAATGTCTGTTTCTTGTAGTATTTCATGTGTTTTCATTATGGAATTTAATGATGGAGTTCTTTATTCCTCGTCAATACTTTCTTCATATTTCCTTTGAGCCGCTCTCATAATATTATTATTTTTAAATATAATTTTACAATTTTGTATGTGTTATTAATGTAATAGCTTAATTTTGCTAAAAGATAAAATTATAAATTCACAGTCACTAAAGTGTTACCTATTGTCAACCTTAACATTTACTTTGATTTACCTACCATGAAAATCAAAAAGTAGCTGTTTACAACCTGGATAGTTACATTTAAAGTATATTGACTTAAAATATTGAAAACCGCATAGGGTATGTTATACAAAATACATCTAGAATCCAAAAATGCTATAGAATTCCTACCATCAAAATGAAATAAGCGAGAAAATTGATGTTTTTTACCATTTTTTTTTATCGATGCTCAATTTTATCTGAATGAAATCCTAAAACTTTTTATACTTAACAATAATTTTTCTCGTAAAAATAAAAAAGTTATAAAGTCTATTTTCTTTGATTTGGATATCCCTCTACCTACCTATTGCAGAACAACGTTTGATATTTACGTACCTGTCAAATCGCGCTTTCAAGCAGATAATCACACTCCGAATTCGAGAGCAAGGCTGTGTTTAGTAAAAGATGTTATAAAGATAGTGCAATGAACAACTGTTGTTCATTGAATATCAAGTGTGTTGCATTTGTCTGTATTGCAACTTGCCCCAATTTTCCCTGGGTACATATAAATCCTTGACAATACTATTAACAACCTCACGTAAAAACAACTAAGAAGCGAACTGAATATGTGATACTGAATGTCAAAAAATAAAATTTGTGAATGCCTTATAATCCATAGTGTTTTTATTAAATTTATTATCAGAGCATTTTAAGGAATTTTAAAAAGGAAACTCGATGAATGGTATATTGGAGATTTTTCTAGTGAGCAAGTAAAAGCTAAAAGCTTTCTCGTTAATGATAAAAAGGTGAATAATTCCTATCGCCCCCCGTTTTGATGTTCTCCGGATTGCAAACAAAATAAAACAACGTCGATTCTAATATTCAAACACAGAAGAGCGGGACGGATATGCGGATTGGCTTCAACTCTTAAACAAATAACGCTACATCAGAAAGCAGGACTTTGATTTCCATTACTTAATTACACAGAAACGGGATAAATCGACAGAGGGCACCATGGTGGCGTTCCTTTGATAGAGTTTGGCCCGTTCACAGGAAGCTGCCGTAAATCGCAGAGGGCATAAGCTAATGATAATACGTTTACGTACAATTATTTCTTGTGTAAATGAACCATTGCTGCTCAAAGAGTGCTGCCTGCAAATCGTTAACTATAGTTAACGATTTGGCACTTGGCAAGTATTTGAATATTGCGATTTTGATCTTCTAATTATTTGCACACGGCCATACTGCCATGTAATATCCAAAGCATCTTACTAGTTCCATTTCTTTACCTTTATTAAATTCATAATAATCATTAGTATCTATAAAAAAACAATATTTAAACTGTAAAACAAAGAGGTATAAATTAGTATTTTGATCAAGTAGATTACTACGGAAGTATATAGCGTGTTCCTACCGAGTTATTATTATTTCATTTTTAAATTACTAGTAAATAACGTACTAATTACGATACACATGTGTGTATAAGAGGAAACACAATGCTATTTAAGTAATAGTGATCTAATTATTGTTTCTATTAAAATGTAATTAATTCTCAATTAAAACCTTTTTAATATTTTTTGATATAATATTTATATCTCAGATATCTCGGATGCTTGAATATCCCTTTACCAACAATTCTTCATTTACTGAACACATTAAAAATATTAAGTGTCCAAAGTTATATGTATGAAAAAATATTTATTCTTCTTAAGCACAAATTATTCTTAAAGATTTATCACTCGACTTTCTGGAATTGCTTTGAATATAAACAATATTTAGTTTTTTTTGGATGGAACACACGCGAGAAGAGGCACTACACATTCCTAAAATGCTTCGGAGAACTCAATGAACATAAATATCAGAGATACACATCTTGGGGCCCAATGCGTCTTATTTGAAAAATTGTGTTTGCGTTCGCTTCTTTTGTTGTTTTTTAGAATTAGGAATGACAGAAATAATTACTTGGATTATTAGCGAAGTTGGACAAAATAAATCCGTGTGGTCTAGATTTCTTGGAATTTGCGAGATTGTCTATGTTATTTTAATGTAAGTCAAGGTGACTTAATATTTCTTGAATGTTAATTTAAGAAGCTTTATAGAGAAATATTTAAGTAATATATCATTTTAAACATAAATAGATTTAAATGTACATACAAGTTATTGGAAAAGGTGCATATCTTCGAAATACGGCTAAAAAACTCAAAATGCGCGCCCCTGTCCAAACATATTACCACCACCCGTATTTCAATATATAAATTACTCTTTTTATTTATGACCAAACCCCTAAAAATCATCCAACATTGTCTCTTAATCTCAGTACGAAATTCAGAGGATGACGGGTATTAACCACCCTCAAATTGTAAAATGTTTTGCAGAGGCTACAGGTTACAAGTATATATAGTGATTAGCAAATGCAAGACCAATATCAAGATCGGGTTTGCCTTGGTATTGGTCTTGATCTTGCATATGTTCTCTTGGTCTTGCAGGGTCCAGTTTGGTCTTGGTCTTGCTCCAAGATTCTTGCAAGTCTTGCACTTTTTTGGTAGATTTTTACTATGGGCAATTTTTACAAAGTAAATTAAAATTTATTTAAAGTAAATAAAGGTTTTAAGAAAGGAACAGTATTTGTCAGTATGTAAACTTTGTTTTTTTAATATTAGGTACCACAGCAACAAATTTTAACAAGTAAATCAAATAAGTTTTTCAAATAAATATACCCAAAAAAAACATTTCCAGTCACTTGTTTAAGTTTGTCCGTGAAATATTGAAACATCCTGTGTATTTACAGTTATAAATTGCGGCGCTAACGTAAGAACTATTTTATTTAAACGTGCATTTCATTTTTGTTTGGTTGCCCATAATTGAGTTGAAATGTAAGTATTTATCTATCTTGATAATCTGATGCAGTTACTCTTTCCATTTTGACTTTTTTTGAATATTTTCCTATAATAAAATTTCATAAGTTTGAAATAATACATATCAGTCACTGGATCTTCCGTCCATCTATAAAATCGATTCTTAGCTAGTGGTATGCAAATCAAGACCAAGACCAAGAATTGCATGGTCTTGTTCTTGCACATAGAGTCTTTGGTCTTTGTCTTGCAAACTAATGTGCTATCTTGGTGTTGGTCTTAGTCTTGCAGTAAGAATCTTGCTTTTAAACGGCGTGAAAATTAAAAAATAAACAAGGCAAAACAATTAAATAATATCAGACTGTTTCGAATTTGATTTCCGGAAGTTCCGCTCATATCATTGGGTAACTAAAAATCTGAAATTTTCGAAAACATAAAAATCAAGCAATTGAACATTGACCAATACCACATCAATAATTAATTATTATCTACTAATTAAACATAGAATTAATTATTGATATACGTACGTAAAATAAAAGATAAAAAGCTGCACACTTGCGTCTACCCTACTTTGATTCGCAACATCGCCAATGCAAAAAAGCGAGCGATTTGCGGCTTCCGGCTCTTCCGACAAAGCATTTACGGCGTATTTTATTTTTATTAAAGAAAACAACTGATTTACAATTTACCTATTAAATTTAATGTAATATGCAAACAATTCGTGCTCTTGCTTACCAAAAGACGGTCTCGATTTTGGTCTTGCTTTTTTGTAAGGCCAAGACCAGTCTCGGTCATCACTATTCTTAGCAGGCCCGCTAGCTGGGCTTTGAAATAAATCAAAATTATTATTGCTCAATGAAGAACTGCACATCAGTTTTATGCATATCTCAGCAAATGACAAATTCGTCAACAATTTTACCTACTCGCGTGTGGTGAAGTATGCTTTTCTTCACTCATTATAGGAATGGGAACTTGAAAACTATAAGACCTAGCAAATAGGTTTAATGGAAAAAGTTGTATGCTATTTAATTTGTAGTTTAATGCTGCTTTTATAATGATTTCATCTTTTTTTATTTTTCGAGATACTTTCAAAACACTGGTAAAGATAGTGATCAGAATGTATAATTTAAGTGGTGTTTGTCGGATTATTAGTCAGGTATCAAGAAAACCAATTATTACTTCTTGCCAACATTTCGAATTATATTAACTTATCATAGGGGCTCTGCTAAGAGGAGAAAGCTGCTTTTAGCAAACTTAGTGCAATTTTACAATTTAATAAAGGGGTTTTAAAACCAAACAAGAGCCTTAGCCTTAAGCCCAAAAACAAAACCTTTCTTAAAAACTACCTTTGTTTAATGAAATACAAATAAATGAATAAAAAAACAACACACAAAACAAAAACAAAACGAGTTAGCGAAATGAAATAACAGGTTCCTAATGATAAGATATGTAATGCAATACAGGTCATAAGAATCACTATTTCTAGTTAAAAAAAAAACAAAGTTTCATGAAACTTCCCAAAATTGTGCTCTTCTCTCGAACACTCATCTCTCAAAATAGGTAATATTGCGGATTACAATGAACATTACAAATAACAAAGAACAATTGAAAAACAACAACCAAATTACACAGCGTAGGACAAGGACGACTGTTGAGCTCTGTACTCTATTTTGTCGAAAAATTATAGTAGGTACAAACAAAAATTTAAAAATAACATTAAACCAGGAGTTTTAAAAAAAAATTTGGTTTTTTGAAAATATGTCGAAAATGAAAAAAGATAAATAAATAAGATGAATAAGATTCATTATGAAATTCATTATTTTGAATTATAAACTCATTAAGATTAATTCATTATTAAAGCAGAATTGAATCAGCAATTAAATATTGTACGTTTTCCATTTAATCCATTCCTTATCTCTTATAGTTTTCAAGATCCCAAATACAATCCTATCCTTTTTGGACGTGAAGAACCCAGGATGATGTTTCAATTTATCACTTTATAACACCAGGAGATGCGTATTATTATAGACTCCAAACGGCATACTTTTGGATTTCGCAATAACCTTGAAACCAGAGGACCACTGTTTAGCCTTCAGGTCTTAGTTCAAAGATGCAGAGACATGCAACACCCAGTCTTTATGTGTTTTATTGACTTTGAGATGGCCTTTGATATGGTCAAGCATGTCGAAATGATTACAATTCTGCAGCAGGTGGGAATCGACGATAGAGACCTGCGAATCATCGCGAATCTTTATTGGCATCAATGTGCACACTCGACTCGGCCGGAACACATCAAAGGAAGTGGAAATACGATGACGTGGAGTAAGGCAGGGGTGCATTCTGTCTCCTTTAATATTTAATATCTATTCTGAATACATCTTCAGAGAAACCTTGAACGAAGTGGACGTTGGTATTAAGGTAAACGGAATTTACATCAATAATTTGAGATATGCGGACGACACGGTGTTAATTGCTGCTAGTCAAGAAGAACTGCAAATACTCATAAACAGCGTGACCGATTCATGTAACAAGTATGGGCTAAGACTCAATACTTCAAAAACCAAAGTTATGGTTGTATAGGTTGCCAGCAAAACACCCATACCACCAATACAAATCAGGGCATACGGGACACCGCTAGAGAAGGTTAACAACATCACATACCTGGGCGCTAATATCAATGACAACTGGGACATGAGCAAAGAAATAAAGATCCGTATCAAAAAAGCCAGAACCGCCTTCTTTAAATTAAAAAGTGTTATCTACAACAAAAAAGTCACTTTAAAATTAAAAATCAGATTAACACGCTGCTATATATTCTCCACATTGCTCTAGGGAGTAGAGAGTTGGACGCTGACCGACTCATTATTGAAGAGGCTAGAGGCTTTTGAAATGTGGGTCTACAAAAGGATCCTACGAATAAGCTGGATGAACCGAATAAGAAACGAAGTGGTTCTACAACGAATGAAGAAAAACACAGAAATCATGAATACAATAAAAAGCTGAAAACTCGAAAAATTCGGCCACGTGATGAGGCACCCAGAGAAATATTACCTCCTTCATTTAGTGATGCATAGTAAGATTGCCGGAAATAGAGGTCCAGGACGAAGAAGAACATCTTGGCTCCGAAATCTTCGAGAGATGTTTTGCGATACCCAAAAACATCCGCTGAACTATTCCGAGCTGCGATAAACAAAGTTATTATAGCCAATGTGATTGCCAACGTTCGATAAACGGGCAGGGTACCGGAAGAAGAAGAAAAGGCATACTGGCCAAAATCACATCCAAAAATCGATCACTATCTCCCGGTCTATATGCAAGATTGCAAGAACGCTTGGAGAAATGTATTGTCATTTGTGTAATTTGTTTAAAATGCATATTAGATTTTCTTTAAAGATTTGACTGCTCTTTTTACTTGAATACCTTCGTATTCATTTATATACAATGCGGCGTGGCAAATAGTGAATACGGTCTAACTTTACCTGCATGTATCTCATAAACAAAACCATTTTTGACAAACGTGAATAGGAAGTTTTTTCTCTATATTTCGACCCAACAATTTCAATCCGACAATTAAGGGGAATAATA
Organism: Pissodes strobi; assembly: GCA_016904865.1. NCBI lineage: Eukaryota > Metazoa > Arthropoda > Insecta > Coleoptera > Curculionidae > Pissodes > Pissodes strobi. The sequence goes on along the minus strand of MU185000.1, from coordinate 50,803 downwards.
TCAAGAAATAAAAATTGCGAAAAAAACGCAAAACCGCAAGACTCTTGCATGCTCGGTCTTGGTCTTGTGTAAGTCTTGCAATACTAGGTCTTGGTCTTGCATAAGTCTTGCACTGCTCGGTCTTGGTCTTCATGTTGCAGAGCTGGAGCTGGTCTTGGTCTTGCTTGTTCTGCAAGAGCAAGGCCAAGACCAGTCTCGCTCATCACTTAGTATATAAATACCGAAACCATGTTTCTGGGTATTCATATTTGTAGCGTCTACAATAAAATATTTTATAATAATTTGAGAATGGTTTATACTCAGTTCATCCTTCGAATTCGCCACTAACATGCGTCGATGAGACGCATCTCGTCTCGGAGACCGACTAAACACAAAAATAATCCGACAGAAAAAAATATGAGTTAGTGATTTTTCTGTTTAAGGTGAGGTAACAAAAGCACATTAATTTATTTTCGATTTTTATTGCACAGTTTCAAACATCGTTGCATTATTTTTAATGAAACAAGTCGTAAAAAACTAAATTGAAAAAAAAACTTGCAGAGCTGCAACTTTTCTATTAGGCAAATACCTAATATAAAGTATTGTTAACACGAGTAGCCAAAAAATAGCAAGCGTTACAAATATTAATCGTGCTACTGAAATTTTAAGGGAAACCTGGCTTCTTTTTTCCACACATTCTCAGCAAATAGGGGTCAAATGAGTCAAACATATTATGTATTTTTGCATCTATGGCAGCTATATCTGGTCTTTCTGCTTTTCTTGAAGGTATACAAAGAACATCGGCCATTCACTGGAGGTTCGGTTTAATTATCAGAAATGGTATAGGTTTCTTAAATTCTCAATCTGGTGTTCAAGATTTTCCAGAAATAATCTTCTAGGATGTGTTGCTTGTTTATTTTTATATATGACATAGGAATTGATACCGGCCATTTAATGTACCGTAATAATTTACCATTGGTTAGCGTCGTGTAATTTGTGTACAGTTGTAAGCTGCACACTGCCTTTTGTTTCATTATAGTCAATGATCATTGCTGGTTTACCTATGATTTATCCATAGCTTCATCTCGACGCATGGTAGAGGGAAAAAAACACATTTTTATTTCGTCTCGGAATAAATGAGGCTGAAGTACAATTTTCTTGGAAAGCAAATATAGAAGATTTTTCACAGTCTTTCTTTCATGTCTTCTGGAAGTTGCGGTTTATTTTCTTTTAGAGTACCCAAATCTGTCAACTAATGTTGTCTATGATAACCTTACGTTTTGATCCCTATATTGGTTCACACAACCTTGGTACGAGCGCAATGTTGGACGTATTTACCTTAGATGGGCCTATCGGCTGTTGTCCGACATATATTTCTTTGTTGGCAGTATAAAACATCTTCACATCTACTAATGAACTTATTTTTATTGCATATTTATTGGGTTTCGATGAAATATACGGTCTAAAACCATAACATCCCCTAATAGCCCATAACATTTCCTCAGTCGTGGCATACTGTGGGGAAGAAAAATATTTAGGAAGATGTTTTAAGCTGTTAGCTTATGGATTTATGCTTTCCTAGCCACAAATATTATTGCTATTACTTTCATTTTATTCAGAAACCAACTTTCCATCGTTGAAAAATATGCAACACTTTAATATCGAAATTTAAGTAGCCATAATTTGCATCAGTTATTCAAAGATATACTTACAGGGAGTTCAGCATTTGCATTGCAACTTGCGTTTGCGGATTGCTGCCGATCTGTACTAATAAAATACATCACAATAGTTTATGGTCATTTCTAGTAGGATCAGCATAAATGTTTGTGTAATCCTATATTGGCTTCATTACATATTAAATCTAAAATCTAAGCAGCATTTATTACCCTAGTAGAAATTGTATTTCTAACTGTAAATTTTCTTCGTGGATTTCCTTCATTAATATGCCCTGTTCATTGGTCATTCCTAAAATGTAGAAGAAAAATATTTAGGCAATTTTATGTTAGATTCGTCAAAGAATTATTTTACTGCTATTAACTTGTACTGCCTTTGTCTGTCTAGCCTTGTTGTTTTGTTGTCGAAACGCATAATACTGTGTAGCTATTAAATCATTTAATTTATATACTATTGACCACTCGACAGATTGGATGCAGTACACTTTGCAGGTGAAAAATACAGGCGACTGGATTTGTGTTTACTCATAATAGAACCTCATAATAATCTGTCTGCTTTTGTGATAAAACATTTAATTAGCGGAGCGACTTTTAACCGTTCATGATATGCTTATCGTGCTCTTAAAATATTATTATTATTCGTATGTTTCCTTTTTGTCGCACTGTTTCGAATCCAGTCTAGATTCACTGGATCAGGTTAATCTCGTTCCTGAAGAAAGACGGGACTTGTTGATTAATTTACTTCACAAGTTCGACAAAAATATTTTTATTACGCATGCATCATAATCAACGATTATCGCACGCTGCAGCGTGCTTAAAATGATGTTTATGATGCGCCTACTTTTTTAAAGGTTGCTATAGAAACATTTGATCATGTCAAATGTGACAGATTAATATATTTGTCAATATATTCCTTAAGTTTAATATTTAAAACATTTTTGAGATTATGATGCATTCGTAATAAAAAAATAGCGTATGATATACGTGTATAAAAGACCTTTAAAGCCCTTGCGACTTACAAAACACTCCGCTGCGCGTCGTGTTTTGAAATATGTCGCGCGTGCTTTAAAGGCCCTCTTATACCTCTTATCATAACATACTATTATTAACAAAAATAAATAACACGTGTCTAATATAAAAAGACATGCTCCTGCAAATACTGCCACTTACTCAGAGTTAAAATCTTTATTTTTAGTTATATTTTCATTTAAAGCAGAACGTATGCTCTCAGATTTTTTAAAATAAATTTTAAAATTTTATTTCATAGAGAATCATTTATTCTTAAAATCAGCGGTGGCATGAAACTAATTTGAGAATTCACAACAGAAAGATATAACCAATCATACTCAACTCCAAAGAAGCAAATTAACTGATTTCATATGCATTTTTTTGGCATCAATTCCAAATTTTCGCTTAAAATTTTGAAGAATATGATTCCTCCTACAATCATCGCTATAAATTATACTGGCATTTAAAACTATTATAACAACTTGTGTTTTTATATGTTTCTTACATGAAACTATTAATAATAAAAGTCCAGTGATTTTGATAAAGTAGTCTATTTTGGATTCAACGGTCAAGGACGGAGCTTGCTAATTAATTATAGTATAATATGTAATTATGCATTTTGTGTTTCTTATAATGCGCAATTACGAGTTATGTTGTAGTTCTTCCTATTTTATTAATAGTGATAATAATAATCAGAGGTAAATTACTTAAATACTACCATAATTTGAAATGCACTAAACGAGCTATTATAGAAACCTAGAATTGTCTATTATGGAAGTTTAAAGAAAAGAAACGTTCACAGAACAGCTATCAATGGTAATTTAAATAAAATAAAGGTTGCTAGCTTTTATATCGGACCATGGAGTGAGACCTCCTATAAACTAAATGGATACATGGAGTAAGCAACGCAAATCTAAATTTAAAAATACAAGAGTAGCAGAAGATGATAATCAGAGACGTAAAAACCGATTGCTCTAATAGCAAAATGCACGGTAGTGCTTGGTAGTCTCTAAAGTTGCGAAATTTCAATTTCATATATTCATTGGGAATATATCTGGAAATATTTCAGGAAATACTGGAAATATATGAAAACATTGGAAATATTTTTTCAAATCAAAGAAACTAAAGATTTAAAATTAATTATTGTGCAACATTACGTACAAACAATAAATGCATACAAAAACATAAGACAAAGAGCAAAAACAAGTCACAAGTTAACAAATACGAACAAAAAAAAGTATTCGAGAATCAAAAATCACACAACAATCGAGCAAGACCAGCAAGAGGCATAATATCTTCATAGCTCTAACCATTGTCAATGAGGTAGAGATAATCTCTAGGATATTTGGTGATAGTTATTCAACGGGTTAATTTTCACAATGTATCTCTTTATCATCAGCATTAATAACTCCTTCATTCTAATTAACTTCCTCCATGTCTTCTTTAACAATCTGTTTATTTTCACCGCGACCTTCTGTATTATTGAGCACATCTATTGCCACTTTTTAAAAGATGAAGAACAAATGCCTTTTTCCAGCAAACGGAACTTTCATGGCTGCTTTTCTATATGAAATCTTTACCAAACAATCTACCACTTCAATAAAGCTGGTCTGCAATTCCGTCAATTATACCTTGCTCTTTTACCTAAAGTTTGCTTTTTGCTCTCTCAGGTACGCATTCTATTGCAAAAAGAATTCGACTTTCATCAAAGTAAGTCCCTTGTGATCTTGGATTAAAAAATTCTGCAGAATAATGTACTGGTTTAATGACAAATGTTTTCTTTTGTCAATTAACTTTAAGATTACAGATTTTCCTTTTTCTTTAAATGGGGACAATGGTCAAAGATTATTCTGGATCACCTTTTCGAATATCGATGTCATGATTGGAACTTTTGATAATTGAGGTTGGCTTGGTAACGAGTGTAACAACACTAAAAACTCTAACGACATTTTTTACCCTGAACTTTCTTGTATTGAGTATTCTGATGCACCAGTGGTAGCTACAATACTGGTACACACTCAGTGTCATTATAACTTGCTGAGCCTATATTCATCATTTTGCATGCATTTGCTTTTAACTGAATACCTTTTACAAACTTTGCTTAAATCTATTTTCTCCTTAGTGTAATGCTTGCAGTAGTAAATGTTTTTGGTCTTAGAAACGCAATTCTTCCAACAACGCCTTTTGTTTCCCCATTTAACAAAAAGGCTAATACAATATCAATGAAATCTTTTATATTTGCATACGCACGCATCAACACTAACGGACGACTACGACCAATAATTGCAAATTTAAAAACAAAATGATGACGGACTAAAGCAGATAGTGATTTCTCCGAGCTCGCAACTTTTAATAATTGGTATTTGTTGCTATATTTTAACAATTTGATCAATGTATATACCATTATCCACAATCCCTTTAATATACATTTTTTATTTGTTTATTGTTTCCAACAATTTCAATATTTCCGTTCAACTTTGGGAAATTTCATATATTTAACTATAAAAAGAAATTTTCTACTTACAACACTATAGGGCTAGTTTTACACTGACAATAAATTGACGCGGTAATTTACAAATTTCTTCAAGGCAGGAACGTCAAACTGGTGAGAGGAGTTTGATTACGGGGAGTGAC